>JAZGTK010000391.1:0-80028 GCA_036877625.1 Ambastaia sidthimunki
TACACCTGCGATTCTCAACTGGTTTTGCATCAGGATCCTGATTTTACATTGGACATCTGTGCTGGCCAACCAGAAGCTTATTATATACAAGATATACAAAATGTTACAATCAAACTGTATGTATTATGTATTAATAATACAGTTTTTTAGAAAAAAGGGATGTTATGCAACCTCTCCATTTTGGACTCCAATTTAACAAACATTTACCAAGTGACATTTGCAAAAAAGTAGTTTGGACACGCAGCCTTTGATGTCAACAACAAAACACAAGGGAAGCATTTTTTCCTTCCTTTAAAAGTTGTAAGCCTATTTATTTTGTTATGCTCTTACACAAAACATTACATTTACAGTTACGCATTTGGCAGACACTTCTGTTCAGTGCCGCTTACAGTTTATTTCGCTTGCTCTGTATATTTTACCACATGTGGGAATCAAACCTGTGATCCTGACACCTTGTTCTACTAACTGAGCAACAGAAACATTTATAAATTGTTTACATTTAAAATTGTTTTTCTGTTGAACCACAGTTGAAACCAAAACGTTGTGAATCTGTTTTTAATTGTCTTACCTGTGACAAGGAAAGTACATCGCCCGGCCCCTGCCTCATTGGTGATGTCACAGGTGTACGCCCCATAGCCCTCACGGTTGAGTGCCTTTACGTGATATTCCGTCTCGTCCCGTGTGTCAAACTGGCCCATCGTTAGCAATCTGGTGCCCAGCTTCCATTCATACTTTAGCACTCTGGAAGGGTGGGCACGCAAGACCCTGCAGCTTAGGGAGAACGGGCGACCCAGACCCTGTCGAATCTCCATATATGTCGGCTCCACAGCGGGGGGATCTGAAAATAAGTAAAGGATACACATTCTAATCAGTACGCAAGGTTTTACACCGCCATCTACTCAGTCAATAACCCAATACACTTGAGAACCCTAATGCTCCCAGAAAAACGGCAGCTTTTTACATATTTGTTAACTTATTGGACTGAATAAGTGATAAAAGTGTGCTAAGTAAAGACGCTTAAATGCTTCTGCAAAATCAATGGCTTTGAACTCATCGCGGTCCATGATTGACAGGAAATGCGAGAATTGCCAGTGACTTTTAGCGAAACGCCAAAGCTGTCATTTTCTGTCGCATTTGATGATATTCCAAAGGTGCTACAGAAGCTGTACAGAAATCACAGACGGCTTTTAAAACTTTTCTGCTCACACTGTGAAGCAGAAAAGAAGAAAAACTGCTGACTCACAGTGCTCATAAGAGTGACCTGTCATGAATCAGTGATTCATGCTGTTGCGAGCCAATGCGTATACATGCACCATGATGCACACCAACAGAGAGAGCACAGCCCCAGGAGAACACCATCAGATGTAATGTGATGTCCTCAGAAGCGTGCTGGCATCTGCACAACGTTTGCAGTTTGAGAATCTTTGAGGACAGAGCGCAGCGGTTCTATTGAAGTCCGCTGGGAGACAAGCTTTTAAAAAAAGAGCCTGATGCACAAAATTCACATAGTTGCTGGACACACCACATTCTGCGTTAGTTTTCACTTTGCAATTAGCCATTATGGATTACTGCTTCAGATACCTGCAAGTCAGACATAATATAAAGCTATAATTGGAACATTTGTTATGCTTTGTAAATCATGTACTGTTACACCATATTGGAACACGGGGCTGTAGGAATGAGTTGAAAAGTTCACTGTATCTTTCTTAAGGGGTTTATGACTAGCAGACTAACTTTGTTTTTCCTACTTTTTCTGCTCTAAAATGGCAATAGCAAATAAACCTAGCAATTAAACAAATGGAAATATAGAAATATTGAGTTTGGAATTTTTTATTTATTTTTAATTATGGAAACTTTAATATAAATAGTGTAATGGTCATTAGAAACATATATGACTGCAAAATGTGTGTATAAAAGCATGGGTATCTTCAAAAATGTGGATTGGTAAAACGTACTATAATATAACAGAACTATTTGCAAAATAAATGTTGTTTGCAACACATTTTGTCTGAATGATTTTGTCTGATAATTCTGAATAGCTGTCAAATGAGGAAAGAGGCTTTTTGCTGCCAGTTGTAATTTCAGTATTTACCAGCAGGGCCCAATAGGGTATACCAACAAATCCTTGAGTCTTTGGTTGTCATCTTTCCAAATGAATTGTAGTTTGCATTTGTCTTTTATTGAAATTTTATGATCTGACCCATTATATAAAGACGTTTTCCACAAAGATTAATAGAACAGAATAGACAATACGGAGACACAGTCCAATAATTCAGGCTAATCACACTCCACTGTGCAATTTTCCATATTCATTAGAACACACACATCATTTATTTTCTCTAAAAATTGTGGAAATCATGAGAAAAGTAAATTTACATAAATGTGTAATTTAATGTAAGGGCATTTATACATTCACATAAATTATTATGTCATAGTGTAAAGTGGACCACTTCAAAAATCAGTTACTGAAGGTCCATAATGTCCCTCAACAACTGTGTCTGGAACCTAGTGTGAAAGCAAAAGAGAGCAAGACACAGAGAAAGAATAGTTTTCTGTAAGAAGAACTGATTTTAGCCATTTAGAACAAAGCCTTTTGAAAACCTGGCTTGTTGACTATTGTTTCCTCCACTCCAAATGACCAACATGTGGAGTCAGCACGCTGTGAGTGGATTACATTCAGTGCAATATAATCTTTTACAGCTGAGGTCAACAGTTCAGTCTACACCATGACTTTATTCAGGCAATGACGCGAGCTCTACCGCATTTTATCATTTTGAATTTCACGGCTGAGTTTCCCAAACTGAACCTATTCCGGCTGACATGTTGTCGATGGATGAGGGTTTGATGGACTAGTCATGGAGGTTATCACGCCCTGGTGCTGTTGGACAGGTGACGCCCGGCGACAGTGTGTATTTGCAAATCGATTTCTCAGCAATATGGGCAGAACAGAAAAAAAGATTCGCTGAAATGGAATCAATTGTGCATGCAAGAGAGTGAAAAAAATACAAACAACTTGCTGACAGATTGCGCCAGGAAGTGAGAGACCAGAAGTCCAAAATAGGTAATAAATGTACTGTACCCTGCAAAATATTGTATCCCATTGAACATATACACATTTTAATAACAGTTGTGTATCATACCGACTGCACGACAACTATGTTATTGTATAAAGTTTTTAGAATATATTGCTTCATTTATATGATGTCAAATGGCAATAGAACAAATGCATCAACGGCAAAATGATCTAACTGAGCGTAGGCGGTAATTTCTTAGACCTGCTTTTTCTCTGAGCTCTGGCAAAATAAGAAATGGGAGTCAAACAATGCGGTTAAAATGACTGGTTGGGATAATGGACTTGTAAAATTCATAGGAGATATCCTATTTAAACCTGAGTTGAGTCATCCTGTCTTCTCCATCATTATTGAGGGTCTTAATTGCAAGCAGAAGGCAGCCCTTTTGGAGACAAGACAGTATGATTTTTTAGCCATAAAACCATTTCTTTCTGACCTATGGGGGAAAATGTTATGCAGCCCGTAATTAGACGACACAACACGACAACATCCTTGTGTGCAGACAAGGACGCTAAAACCTATTAATCAACAAGTCCAGAGGGGACGCTCTTTATCAATCTGTGTTCAATAATAACTAAAACAAGAATGTGTTTTTGTTCTGATTTTGTACATTTCTTGGGGGACTGGGAGCTGGGTTTGAGGATGGCGAGGATGGTGATAGTACTTTGAATTGCACTCAGGACTTTTTTCTTTTGCGTTAGCATATAGTCTCTTTTTCATAAATGAATACTACTGGGAATAAATTAGCTCTCTGCTAATTAGGCTGGCAGCCAGCTTTGAATGCCATGCTAAGTGAACATCGAGCATGGAACATTGGTATTGTGTCATCCGAAGAGAGGAACATTCCTCTGTTCTCGCGTGCTTATCCCAGTTCCACACCACTAATCAGGATGCCAAGTTTATCCCTTCATGATAAGGATTCCGCACTGCTGTTATATTCCACATCGGAATTCTGATTTGCATACGAGCCGCCCAGTACTTTGCTGCTTTGAATAAGGCTGTCTTCCCATAAATTCTCATCTCACAGCATGCATCTGCTCGACTTACAGTAGAACTTGTCTAAGTTAAAATTACATATCATCCTCAGTTAGGAAATCTGCAGCTGGGGCTGTTGGCATCATGAAATTACAGTAACATAAAACCACAACCTTTGGGCTAGTGTTTGTCAATGTTCTTTTGAGATAATGTAAACAGATCATCACTCATTCTGTGATACCTATGAATACGGAATACTTCACTGTATTTCATACAAATTATTCAATATGATTCAATATTTCATTTCAAATTTTACATAAAAAAAATAAAACTATAGCGCTAGGTATGAGTCACTGGATGCAATGAAGTATTTCTGATGCGTGTCCATTTCCTAAAATGGTTTTAATTTGAAGTACTGTAATTATCATCAGTTTAGTCATTTTCCTATTCATAATTAATCCTATTCATAACTCCCATTACAACCTCAGCATCACTAAGTAGTATAACTAACATACATCTTTTATATAAAAACTTAATCTGCAATAACACATGTATTTTATATTCTATAATATCAAGTACTATATATTTCTTAATTTTTCTGTTTTCTTTTTTCTATTCATATTTCAAGCTGCTTATTAACAATGCAACATTGTGAAAATCTCTATATAAATAAAACTGAGCAAAAATTTGAAGTGCACAATAATCTCAAATAGATGCAATTAGTTTAAATAATCAGATGGTTATGTAATCACAACAGGCCCGGCTGCAGTGAATGAGACAATCCATCTACCAAGAATAGGGCTCCATCTACTCTCTTATCAGCAATGCAGACAGAGTTTCTTCATCTACCCCGCAGCCCTGAGTAAGAACAGAGGAGATGGTGGTTTGCTACTGTCAGGGTTTAACAGCAATTATCCCTTCATTAAAATATATTAGATCATTAATAATCAGTCAGCCTTGCCACATTTAGATGCAATTAAAACTTACTTCAGTCCAAGGTGTTAAGAGTAGGTGCACAACAGTCTTATTCATCACGTCTAACTAACTAACATGACCACACGAGAATCCATCATCAAAATATAATCTCATGGCAGAATTAACAATCCAACCACATCCACTTCATGCTACAAACAGAAGCTCTTATAAACACAGGGCAGGCATTTTTCACCACACCAATGACAAGAGTTTTAGTGTTAAAGAAAATGTCACGTCCTAATGAGAGAGGAACGGCTGGCACTGAACACTGCTTCTGTGAAAATGACAACATAAGCACAATTGACTCCTTAATTTTTCTCTTTCTGTGTTGACGTTTTTTTGTCTAATGCCGCATCAACGCATGCAAGCAATGAAAAGAGTGTCAATTGACCGCTACGGTCTGTGATTTTTGCTTCTTGTAAAACTTTACGTGTTGAGGTTCAGATTTTTGCACTGGTTTTGTGGCAATCATTGCCTGACTTGGGGCTGGTCCAGATGAATCAGTGTGTGCTTAATTGTGAATGGATACTTTTTGCTGGTACATGCCCAGAAAACGAATTCAATTAACCCCTTAACTGGTGAAGGTTGCTGCTGTTCGGTGGATGGGGGCTGTGGGGGGCAGCTGTGTGGACACTTGACAAGCGACAGGAGATAATTGGGCTCGAGTGTGTTATAAAAAAGTACTCTGGGCTGTACTGGTACTTGGCTTGGACACTAGATATTTGCTCTCACACCTCTGCTTCTAAGTATATTCCCAGACTCTAAATCATGCTAGAAATCATTCAATCATTTTAAAACACCAGTTGTTTTGAGTTGAACATAGAATTACGCATAATTGCATCAGGCACAGAAAAACTGTACAAAGGGATAATCATACCTTGGCACAATTATGTTATTTTACTTGACATATATGTAAACTGGGTTTTTCCATGTACTTTCATGTGATTTTTCAGATATTGCATAAAAATGCTGCATTATTAGACAGTAGAGAGGGGAAAAATTATTAGGAAAGTAACTTATTAGGAAAAAGAATTAGAATCTGCTAACTACTCAGAGATGGTTTCCGAGAATATGGACAATTACATTTATAACGCTGAGCTTTGACCGCTCAAGACGCTGAGCCAATCCCATCCCAATGCTTTGTGTGTAAATCAACAGTGTTCACAAACCTTTGCAAAAATCAAGCTCTGGTACTGCATACCTCAGTGATAAGCTAACTGTGTGAAAAATGTCATGGATAAAATAACTTTTTTATCAATTTTCAGTGTTAAATGACCTTATGTATTTCTCCCTAATTGGTTGTGCCCATGTTGCCATGTTGGGCTAGTTAAAACGCTCAAACAGCAAAGTTTTGATCATACCAACTTTTGGAGGAACCGACCTGTGAATGTACTACCTAAATAGTTGTTTCACTATATAAACTGAGATAGAAGAAAGTTCAGTATTTTAACATCTTTATCATTAACAACAGTAAAAAGTCATCTTTAAAACAAAGCCAATAACAGCCCAGATGAGCAGAGAAGATTTAACCTGTAAACCCAAAGCATTGTGTGAAGTTTTGGTCTGTAGCTCTTCATGTGTCTGCAGGCGCTTTGTTTTTAACCTAGTGTTCATCAAAGCAGAGAGTTAAGGTCAACGACAGACTGTTTGTGCTCCAAAGACTGCACTGTGGTTTTTCTGGTGCAATTAAACTGAATGCTAACGGAGGGCTGAGAGCTGCGTGTGCAGAGAGGTTGATGTCGGGGTCGTTGTGGTTAACGTCGCAGCCATGAGCACAGATGGATTTTTATAGAGTTCATGCTCATCGTTCTTCATGGAAAGATAATGCAATTGTATATTGCAGCTTTATGACTGAATGAACGACTTGATTAAAGGATTATAATTCACAGAGGCGCCATCTTGTAATAGTCACATGATAAACGGCTCTGTTAAGCCATCCACAGTTCAAACTTTTCCAGTGAATTCTCTAATGTTAATAGGTCAATGTGTAAAGCCATGCAGAAAAGGCATAAATGGCTCATTTGAACCCACAATGCATTTTAAAAGAAAAACGCCTGAACAGGCGGTAAAATGTGGTGGCAAGAGGTCACCTTTTATTGGCTCATATACTGGAAGAACAAAAGAGATATAATGTTTATTGTACCTCTAAACTGTATATATATATCTACTGTATATCTATGTCAGATTCAATACAGTATCTACCCTGACTTACATTTATAGTCACTTTAGACAAAAGTCACTTTTATTTATTATAGTGATGGGAGCTGTGCAAAAAACGTGATAAAAAATCTAACCAAAATATTTCATTTGAATTTTATTTTCTTTACATACTGTAGCTCACTAAAAGTTAGAGGGTAAATCAGAGTAAATAATAGACCAGATGGACTCATATATAGTCCAGAAATGAGCTTCTACTGTTAAGCTTTTAATTCTGCCTCAAACTGATATTATCCTGATTAAATGGCATGAAAAATAATGGAAAAATCCAAGGGGCAAGTTAGCAGATGGCCTTTAGGCATTAACCTCCAGACTATTTGTTCTATGAAGAGAAGCAATTGGGGAAAACAGTGCAAGTTTCATTTTATTACCAATATAACAAAGTAATGCAAATTTAAAGAGCTTTGACAAAGTAAAATCCAGGGCAATCTCTCTGATGGACAATACCCTGGCCTCTCGCTCTCTCTGTCTGTCTCTCTCTCTCTCTCTCTCTCTCACACACACACACACACACTCACACACACACAAGGTTTATATGCTTTGTGGGGAAGGCTTTGTTTTATGGATTTTCCATAGACATAATGACTTTTATACTGTACAGACTGTATATTCTATCTCCTAACCCTCATCCTAGCTCTGAACATAACCCTCACACAAACATTTTTCAAAAAAGCATAATTTGGTCCCTACAATGTAGGTGTGTGTGACTTTTACCATCTTTGTGGGACACTTGGTAGATAAACACACACACACACACACACACACAGTCCTTTCCTTTCTCTCACCTACCCATATCTTCTCTTTGTCTGTTAACATTTTGCCTTCTCTATTTTACTCACTTTAACCATATTTATTCATACTTCCTTTATCAACCCACTCTCTCTCTCTCTCTCTCTCTCTCTCTCTCTTTCTCTTTCTCTCTGTCCACCCCCGCAGTTGTAGTGCTTGCTGCAGGACCCGTTCAGCTGTCACAGACATAAGCAGATATTATCCACTGGCATACATTAGTGCCTTGGCCTTCTACGAGTAATGACTGCAGCATTAGGATTACCTCTGGAACCCCCCCTCCCCTCCCAAGTCACTACACTCATTCTGTCTGTAAGGGGGTTGGAAAAAGTCTTTATCAAACAGCGAGAGATGACAGAAGTTAGAGTGGTAGAGAATGAGTCATCAAATACAGTCATTCGTTCTGAGTGGCTAATGTAAATGGTAGCCAGGCTTCTGCTAAGCAGGAAATGATGGCTTTGCTAAAGAGCTTGTATCTGTCATCATGCAGTACATGCAGCTGATGGGGAGGCATGTAACTTATATGGATCATTCAAAGTAATAGTGCACTGAAATACAAAGAATATCACGCAACTAAAGTGTGTAATTTTTTATGACATTAAAGTACTTTCTCCTATCTCTGGTTAATAACTTTAAGTAGCATTTGCAGAGCCAAAGTTTAAAAATTGAAGCTGTGTTGTGCTACCAGAACATTGTTTTGTTTGTGCAATTACCCCTGCCTGACCGGCACTGCCACATTGTCTCAACCAATGATGTGAGTCTGGGGCGGAGTTTCATGTTCGTCAAACCAATAGTACTGTATAGGGCAAGTTTTTGCAAAATGGTTTAAATCCGTTTAAATAATTTAAAAACAACCATTGCTTTTGCAACTCCTAGTACTAAATAATCTACAGCTAAGAATCTAGACTAAATTAAAACCTATGAAAATGACATTGCCAAAATCAAGAAAAACTAAAATTATTAGTCATCAAGGAGCTTAAATTGACAAGTTACTTTCTCATAGACTGGAGTGTGAACGTGAGCTCTGAATTATAATAGTAACTACAAAACAGAGGGATGCTAAAAAACTTTTCCTCACAGAGAAAATGACATCATTTCAAGAAGCTTCTGTTTTACTTAAAAAGAAACAATTATTTCACAGTAAAGTATGATGAGTTTGAGCATATTTGAGATGGTCTATAGCACTTACTAGCTCGTGCGTTCATTAGTTTTCCCTAAGCTGACAGAATATGCAGAGGTCAGGATTATTTGATTCACCTAAACAGGACATAATGATCACACATGCTGAATTCATAGTAGGGTGTAACAAAACGCAAAGCTTAGGCAGAGTGGCCAATTACAGAGAAACAAAATAAAAGCAGTGAATCGTGACTAACAAACAAAATCACTGACTCGGAGCACAACAGGAAACACAGCGAGCAAATTTCAGACCAATCTGGCCCTCTAGACAAAACCTAGAGATTGAAGAAATTAAAGTAAAATGCTGACACAAGTTAGTATTGTAAAGGGTTGTTTAAAATTCAAGACGGAGTGATTTTTTTTCAGGATCTATACGGTCTAAGCAATTACTTCTTAAAGTGCTGAGTATTTTTCAAGCAATGCTCCTTCAAATGCACTTTTTAAATAACACCTTTTACATTTCTAGCACAATACAAAATGATAATAAAGACATAGCAAGATATCCAGCATTATTTACATTTCAATATAAACACCGCAGTATGTAAAGTGTATGGTTCTGACATACACTTCCCGGTTTAGAGCATTCAACCGGAGAAAGTAAGTGTTGTGCACTATAGATATGTATCGACCGTATGTCTTGCAGTCCAGTGTGTAGAACAATACATCTAACAAGATCAGCAGTATAAATGACTACATACTGTATAAACATGTTGATTAGGGTGAAAGTTATTCATGAAATGCAGGTGCATTGTGGGAAATAAGTGATTTCATTGACACCAGACGTATATAAAATGCCTGATACCTAATTAAAATGTCCCCAGATACTTCGGTTGTATACCAATGATCCGCAATACATTACACATGCCTATTACTGTGATTAGATATTCAATGAACTGTAGGGGCTGTAGAGGACAATAAGAAGACGTCCTTTGCCAGAACATTTCTTCACCTGCACATATGAAACTATCGTTAACACTAACATCTGACCCTCTTACACCTGTTTGAGTCAAACTGATTCCTCTTAGGCAATTCATTTACGCTATGCAACCATAATATGGAATTCATTACATTGCATTAACCCCTGTACCTGCGTTAATTGAAACTGTGGGTCTTAATGAGACAGTGAAAAGATCGGCATTGTGCATCGCTCACCAAGGTTGTCTGTAATTACAATTAATGCGGTCTCCATACTTTTTCCATTTATTCCCCAAGAAAATTAATGGTTTGCTTTTTTGCAAAAAACTCACAGAAACCTTAAGCACGGGATGTTCTAGCCAACTTAATTAGATGTAGTTAAACTGCAATTCCACAAAAGCATCCAACACGTCCAAATTACTTACACTGCACTATGAGTTCCACTGTGGCTTCTCGGGGTTTGACATTAAAGCCGTTGTACTGGCTGGTTTGGCAGCGGTAAGTGCCGGTCATCTCACGGGAGACGTTGACGATACGCAGAACTCCGTCGTAGCTTTCGCTTTGCATGTTGCCATCTGGCATGGGCGCTTCCTTGTCGGCACGGGACCAGAGGATGATGGGTTTGGGTTTACCGGACACCAGACACTGGAGCTCCACAGTGTCGCCCTCCTGAGTAACCAAGGGCGACTTTCCTCGTGGGACGGTCAGGTTGGGTGGGACTAGGAGAGAGCAGGACAAAAGGTCATGATGGTGACACCATGAAATATTGTGTGACAATATAACCGTGCATCAATTGTTTTACTGCATGTAACATTTCTGTGAAATATTAGCATGTGAGAACTTGTGTAACTCTTTCTTACACAAAGCAATTGTATGTCTAGAAGATATGGAATATAATACTGGTGTATCCAGTTTGTTATACTTTTATGGTTCTGTTGTGCTCTTTTTGAAGCCTGAAAGCTTTGTAAATGCAGGAAAAAGAGCAAGTATTACATTTTATGGCTACCACTTTGTGTCACAGAACAAAGTCATATGACTTTGGAACGGCACAAAGGTAATAAAACAACAGAATCTTCAGTATGGGTGGAGTTCTAAGAGACATCTAAGTGCCAGGGAATGTGAATTTTCCACATCAGATCCCTAAACGACTGAGCAATTCGACCAGAACACCTTCCGCTGACTATTTTGATTGAGTCCAGACCTCAGAAACAGCAGGGTCAGATTGACATGATGACACGCTCTGTGAAACAGGACGGCTGAAGGTGTCTCCCCTACAGCTTCAACAATGCCTCAGAAACACCTGTTCCTCTAAAAATAGCCATCTGGGTGGTGCATAGACCCTGTCCACAAAGCATAAATCTCCACTTTACTGTACACCAAGCATCTGCACGTGGGTTGTGTATGTCTCTACGGTCCATTTCACAAGTTCAACACCATTAATAAAAGATAAACAAAAAAACAAGGGCCCTTGTAGGTTGTACCAAGGTTGTGGGGTCATTACTCTTCTCCTAAGGGATTCTAATCTCCTTTCTGTCTCTAAAAAAAACCCAAACAAATCCTGACTGCATACTGAAAAAATGGACTGTAATAATGAAAGCTATCATGCAGGTATGAGATACTAAGGGTAAGGGAAGATAAAGAAGGATAAATACTGTACAGTGGAAAATGAGATGTTGTTCTCCTGTGCAGATATAGGAGAATTCTAATTTCTCTGCTACAGAAGGTGAGAGGAAAAACATCAAGGAAATGAGAACGGCACACAAAAACGAGAACGACTCGAGAATGTATTTCCGATTGCGACAGCAGGGGGTCTGGTGGGAGAGAAATCATGGTGAGTCTGCAGGTTGATTAAGCATGACCCATCGAGAGCAAACAAACATAGGATATTTTGCATACAGAAATCATTCAAGAAATAAATCACCTTTCCCTTTTTGGCTTTGTATAAAAAAACAACATTACCTGTATTTTGTAATGGAAAAACCTCTCAAATTGAGATATTTTAGGCTGATTTCTTTCATATCATTAAAAAGTCATCAGTGAGGAAGATTATTTTGTGTTGTGCTATAAAGCTTCGATGTGCGCAAAAAGCACATACAGTCTATAAGAGAACAGCTGGGAAAACAATTATAAATATAATCACCATAAAAAACGCTTTTAATAACAGTACAGTAAATAACTTTGAAGTTCTTGGGAAGAGGTTTGACATCATAATATTAACCTCATTTTCACAGCACAGTTTTCTCATTAAGTAATGCAAGCAGGAATTCTAGTAATCACCATTTTCCATTTCTTAGAATGAATAAGTCAAGTCACTACCCAGCTGGTTAAACATTGTTTGGTATCAGTTATTTGAAATTCAAGGACTGACTGATGTTCTCAGTAAACATCTCTGATCCTTCTGATGGTTCTAAATTATAAATGTCACCTGGTTTGATACTTTGTTTTCTAATGCAACGTTCATATATTTTAAAGTGAGGCTTACGTGTTCAAACATCTTCCGGGTTCAAACCCATGAGGTTAACCAAGGCAAACAAATGCATCAAACATACAGAATTAAACATCTCCACTCTCTCACCTTTGGACAGAAGAACACACCACAACAACAACACAAGCCTCACCTGTGGTGGAGGAGATGTTGACGTCGATGCTGATCTCTGGTATCCCTCCGTTCTTCAGTGAAGCCACGCAGGTGTAGGTGCCAAAGTCTGTAAACTTGAGGTCGATGATGTCCAGGTTTGTGGTTCCTGGGGCAACGTCTGGGTCAGTCTGGGTAATGACCATTCGCTCTGAGCTACGGAGCGGACGGCCATTTTTCAGCCAGCTGAACATCAGCTCCTCGGGTGGCGTGGCCTCCACCTGACAGGATATCTTCACCTCTCTGCCAATCTGGATGTTGTCATCATTATGATAGGGGTCAGGTGTAATCCAGAACCGTCCTTTTTTCAAAGCTGTGTGGATGCAATGAAAAGCCACAGATTTTTACCCAAACATCTACACGATGGATGTATTAGAACATGTTTGGAATATTATGCATTATATTAAGCTTTTCAAAAAGACTTTTATTGCATGCTTAAAGATGCATTAAATGCAGCGTGTCAGTGTTTATATATCTGAAAGGTTTTGTATAAGGTAATTATAGACAATAACTATACAGTATGCTGCATTCCCCATGATTCATCCACATGACTGCTTTAAATTTTTATCACTGAATAAAGCAGAACAACATAAAACTGGTAAATCATAAAAATATTCAAAGGGTATTATCGTATGCTGCTGAATTCTGAACACACTCTTAAAAAACAGCCATTGCAGAACAGATTTCAAAAAGAAGTGACACTGTCTTATTTGTCAGGTAACCCATCCCCGAAATGTGACCTCTGCATTTAACCCATACAGGTGAGGAGTGAACACACACAGTGAACACGGCTCACTAACTAGTAGGCCACAACTGCCCCAGTAGGAATAATGTCATAGGTTCTGTAGAGGTTAAATCTTCTTTTTAGAACCATACAGTCTGATAAAGAACCTTTTATGAAACTTTATTTTTAAAAGTGTAGAACCAAAACAAAGGTGCTCTTAAAATACACCATCCTACCACCACCTCAATAAGGTGAAAAATTAACCCAAAATACAGGGGCTATGAGGAAAACACTGGCATTATTAAGATGGGAACTGTCAGGGAGTCTTGCTCTGTTCTAAAAGAAGACAGTTGTTTTACACAAGTCCAATCCTTCAACACTGACATTGAGAAGAAGTTTTACTCAACCACTTTGACATAAACAGCATTGGAGTGATGGAAGAACACACACACCTGACCTCATTCCATGCTTCTGAATATAAGCATTCTAATAAGTGAATCCTTGCACGTTGAATTGAGAGATCTTTCTCATGTGTCTCACATTTGGAAATAACTCTGAGAGTCGCATTAGACAGACTATTAGCTATTTTAAGTGCCTAGCGAGCTTAAACTACACAGCAAAAAAAAACTTCTACAATTCCCTGAAGAAATGTGTCCTTCAATCTTACTCAAACTATCTGAAATCAATTTACTTAGTTATCTAGTTGCTTTCTTCTTGGTCTTTAAGTAAATGATTTTTTAGTGAACATTAATACGAAGAAAAAAATGTTTGACATATGGCTTCACCTCTTAAACATCTTTCAATTCTTGATCATGTCATAAAATCAGTATTTCATCATTATTTTTCAGCCTCTCCTCTCCAAACCTCCTGTCACATAGATCCGCTAATTACAAGCCAATCAATTGCTGATGGATTAAAGTCCCACCCTACAATTTTTTTGTCTTGGTAAATAACTTGTTTTATTCAGTAATACCTTATATTACAGAGGTAAAATGGGTTACGAACATTGTTTCATACTGACCTTAACAAAACCCTTTGAATGTAAGTAAACATTGTGCTGTTCCAAATCATCGTCTAACTCAAACCATTATCAGAAATCTCATAAATATTAAATTTGGTTTGTTTTGACATTCAGTACGTTCACGGCTCTCCTCTCAACAGGAGTGAAGGGGGCCAGAAACACACAACTAAATTTCTTTTCCTCTTGTGGATTTCCAAGCCCCCAAACAAACAATGAATCTAACCAAAACACTAACCGCGATCTCATTTCCAAGTCATTTTAAAAAAAAGTTCATCTGGCCCTAATTATTTATCAGTCCTTAAATTATTTAAAAACAGACTTTATGAGATCTTATTAAGCAATTTATTAGCATGTGTTCTGCACGGTTTACAATCTGTAACAATCTGGCCCGTTAAGAAAGGATGTTTCAAGGTGGACCGTGAGCAATGATACCGGCAGAGACGCTGTGAATATTACAAGATAAAGGATAATGAAAAGCAGTAACTTTGCAGGTTTGCTGCATGCGAGGTTCAGCTCGGCAGGTTGCGCCTCATTGGTCAATTTGCGACTTAATCAATAGCATAATAGGGTTGCGGGATTGCTGCGCTCCCTTTGGTGACCCCATAAAACTTGCAGGGTGTTAATGGTCTAACCCAGTTGCTTCACGTAGCTTCTGTCATTTTAAAAGAGCGCTGCAGGTAAGCAATTACCAAGAAACAAGCTGTGTAATCTACTCAGAACATTTAGAGTCAGGTTGCTACATGCCTTGTGTTTGATGATGCTTTCTTAATCCACTGTAATAACATCTCTTGAATTTAAAAAACAAAATACTTAAAGTGGAAATCCCAACTTTTTATGCCTCAACTTTTAATGAGCTTTCCAACAGAAGAATCTATCAAGGTGTCCCTACGAGAAAACACAATGCAAGCCATCAACCGTTTGCACCTGTAAATTAAGAAGAATTAATATTTAGGACATTACTTAATATATAAGACTTAATATTTAACTACTGTACTGTTTTTTGCATAAGCACATAATTATTACACGCTTGCAATGTTCAAAGTCTTTCTTTATGCTATCGTATAAATACTTGCAGAAGAATATTGATGAATGCATTTCAAGCGATTACGTTTCGGACGTGCTTTTTCTTTGTGTGGTATTAGAATTTGTTAGCAATTTCCTCAGCTCAGCACCCACCACAGATCATTGTCAACATTTCCTTGAAGCATTATATGGAAATCAATAACTCTTTTGACTATCCTTTAGTTATGCTTTCATTGTGAAAGGGAATGAAGTGAATAGTTGAAAAAAGTAATTTAAAAGTCTTATTCTGATGAATAGGGGTGTACGGTATATATCCACTTTTCTTTATTCCAACACCTTAAAAAAATCCTGGGAATGGGATTAATAATGGTATCTTTGCACTATTTTTCTTGTCCTTGGTCACAGTCGCACATCTTTTTAAAAAGACACATTCTGCAGTACTGAGTATCTGAACAGGGGTTTGTTATTAAAAAAATTTAAAAAAGTTTTTATTTTGCCACATAACAGTCATTTTATTACATCATTACGTCATTTTCTTTCAGAATCAAAAATACTGTAAATCGCATATTTCTATGGCATGGGGAAAAACCAGCCAATCCAGATGTCAACTCAATACATACTGAAATACAGAACCACAACAAAAGACTTCAATCTAGAATACCTACTATATGTGATATACGATGCACACTGTCCAACCTTCACTTATACACCAGGCCGCAGTGCAACCAACAAGCTTAATTAACAAACGAATGCATGCTTGAATACAAATCTGTTATTAGTTCTAGTAAATCATCAAGTAACTGCACCAGTCTGCTAATAGTCATTGCCTCACGCTCATCAAACGCAATCGAGTTCTCTAATGCCCATTTTGCTATTTAGTGGAGGAATAAGTCAAGTTGCCCGACGCATTTCTGCTACTGTTATGATCACTGCAGCCCTGTCTAATTTAAAACAGCTTTACGTGAAGACCTTGCTCATTATCCCATAGAATTGACTGGAATCAGAACAACAGCAGGCAAAGATTTCACAAATGTGCCCTTACATTCACCATTTCCATGCATTGCTTTACACTATGCAAATGTGCAATTCTGCTTGGAAAAAAACAGTCAACACAAATGGTCCTCTCACACACGATTCAGGAAGAACACAATTTACATATCAGAAATGAGTCCAATTTTGAAGGCCAGGGCTGGGAGATGGTAGAACCTGCATGCCTGTTTTGATTGCTTGGTGGAAAGTGGCCCAAATGGGAGATGATATCTTGTCTGTAAATAAATAAAAAGATGAGTTTCTATGGCAGAGTGCAGCCTCAGCAATACCTTCTTTTCGATCATAGTCTACCCAACATCCAGCTAATAAATATCTTATAAAGCACAATTCTGGTTCTTTTGCAGTTATCTGCAGAGCAGACCTTGCAACGCTGGGCATAATCTGCTGAGAAAGCCCTGTGCTTGTACTGACAAGGCTCAATATTTGAGTGATAGGTGGTGAAGGGTGGGGCGTGTTTTATTGATGATGCTGCCAGGAGGTGGGGGAACAAAGCTGTCAGAAAAGGCTTTACTCAGGGATGGATATATGGTCACGCCTACCTTGGTATTGAGTGAGGTCTCATTACGGCTCTTTCATCAGACCAGCTTGCCCCTTAAGTAATCTTTGTTTGGTGTAATGGCTGAATAAGCTTATGGAAAAAGTAAGCTTTCAGTTTTTAACTGCTTCCATAGAATGCCAGGTAAGGGTCATATTGTTATGGTGAACTCTGTTTAACTAAGGACATAAACAGTACCTTTAAAAAAGTATGAATTCAGGAAAAAGAGGACTTCTGTCCCAGTACAGTTTATTTTACAGTGTGTGGGTCACCTCATGGGGGTTGCCATTTTGAGATCATGTGACCAATAGGAATACTACTCACTTTATCTTAATTACTCCTGACAGAAAAAAGAAAATCACAGCACACTATAAATAGCGCTATGTTATATAAAACATAAAATATATGATATCTTAATTGTGTCTCTGAGCAATTATTCTTACATTATTTGCCCTAACCACCTTAGTGGTTAAAAAAAACATGTAGAAAAAGGTACAACCTCTTCCACAAACTGAACCTCAATGGTACAGCTTTCTCCCTCATCAGTGACCGGGAAAACAAATGTACCCATCACCCCGTCCACCGCCCCATCTGGCTACACATGCTCTTTTTCCCATCGCAAGAGAAAAGGTCATATTTCAAATGACCAGTACAGCTGCTATCCACAGAGCTTTGTACAGGCGGCCAGTAAAGTGTGTTGGGATTACCTAACTTCCAAACTTCCCATGTAATATCGTTTTCTCTCAAATCCCTTGCTTATTTTCCCCAACAAATGAGATTCTGCCATCTGTGCAGCAAAGGAGCTGCGCAACTCAAGCTTGTACCGTTGCCTCTGAAGATCCTGTATTATTAAACCAGCCTGTATCTATAAAGCTAGAAAGTGGGCTTATCATCACCATTTTCTGTCCAATAGTATTGATTCCATCAATAAGAAAAGCATTTAAGAACCTAAATGACCAACGCTGGCAAAAAAAAAACTCATGATGGCCACAAGTGAGTTGTAAAGTTGTTGCAGTGATACTGCAGTGATGCTGTGACGTTAATGTTTTTCACATGATGGACTACAAAAACAGTAGCTCGGAAAGGTTGGTGATTTATAAAGCGAAGCACTGCAGCAAGGTGAACATAACCGAGGGTAGTACATTTTGTTATTGTGAGTTTTTCTGAGTCAATTAATGCATTCAAATGCCCTAAACGTGTTAGAACAGCTTTGGATCGTTAGGTTTACAAAAAAAGCAGTCAGACAAAATAATTGCAAGTCTAATGTACTAAAAAAACGTCTCTTTAGTGGCTCTGGCTTCTGTTTCTGCAACAACAATTATGGAAAAGCAATCAGAACTGAAAACAGACATCAGAGGATGTGGATCAGGATTAAAATATCATTTCAAACAAAGCATGAAATCTTTGAAACATATCAATTAAAGAAAGAAACATGTGGAATACTGTATGTCCTATGAAATAGTTGTTGTTTTACTTTATTAACAACAGCATAGAACCTGTGGACATGGCAAAATAAAAACCTACATTTAAACAGATTTCAAATTCCCCTGTTTAATCTTTAAATAAAAAACAAACACTGTAATATTTGTCCAATATGTCAAGGCATATATGATGGGGAAATACACTGCATAACAGCAATGACCCTTCTACACACAAGAGATTTCTTTCTCTTTGTAATATCCTCTTCCCGTCCCCCGTCTGCTTCACCAAGATGATCCTCAGCACAGGCAGGACATCTGACTCTCCTCTTACCCTCCGGTTTCACCTCATGAAAATGCGTAATCTCGCCGTGTTCCCCAGCGCCGGTGAGTTGACAGACAGAAAGAGATTCACACTGAAAGCTGGACCTCCAGATGTGCAAACAGCTTTTCTGTGCACACTGGGGATGTGACTTGAAAAGGAGTAACTGTGAAGTAAACTACAGCAGCTGCTCCAGCTGGGGATCGTAAAGCTCCTTCAGAAATCATCCCACACACACACACACACACACACACACAGATGCCAGAAAAAGCAAATCCTCTCCATTTTACTCTTTTTTTGCTTTAATGTAATTTGTGAAAATAATGGAAATTTTTATTCCGTTCATTATACTGGGTAATGATGTTGGCTTATCTATTTACAGTATAACACATTTCCGAGACCTTAAAACGTCCAACAACTATACTTACAACTAAACGGATACATTATACTTTTAGAAATGAAAATGTTAGAAGCATTTGGCAGACACTTTTCATGTGTGTTACCTGGAAAACAAACCCAAAACCTTTGTGCTGTTAGCACAATGCTCTACCAGTTGAGATACAGGAGTTTTCTTTTATCACAGCAATGCCATAGAAGAACCATTTTGGTTCCCCAAAGAACCTTTCAGTCAAAGGTTTTTAAAAGAACCATTTCTTTATTACCCTTTTATAGTCTGTACAACTTTCCATAACAACATTTTGTGCAACAAAAACTTTCTGTGGAGTTTAAAGGATCTTTATGGAACCACACAAATGTGTGCTAGCATATTTAATTTCAAAACAATGTGAATTTATTGGCTGGACGTTTTTTTTGGTGCTATTCTTCCATTTTTGGAGGAAACAGCCAGGTTTTACAACGTTTTAAAACTTGGCTGTGTAGATTTGCTGTCATTCAGACATCAGTACATCAGTGAGGTCAGGGACTGATGTTTGGTGATGTTGTCTGGCTCACAGCTGGCTTTCCAATCCATCACAAAGATCCACACCAGACTTAGTAAACTCTTTCTTTATAGGTTTGTGTGCAGGGGTATTTTCATTCAGGAACAAAAAAGGTACGCCCCATTTTGCTAAAAATGTTTGTTTAGGAGACTGCATGGCTGTATGCTTGATTATCTAGCTGAAAGAGTCAAACCCTTTTAAGGGGGTGTCGACATAAATTTATATTTTAATAACATTTTAACAGCTTAGGCATCTTTGTCCTCTGACAACAGTTTTGAATCACAATTAAATTTTTTTTAGCAGAAATGTTCACTCATCAAATAACAGTCATTATTCATAATTGTACACTGCATTCATGCATCTATTGTCGAGATGTTTATTACCCCCAAGTATTGTCATTTTGTTTCCATGATAATGATTAAGTAATTCATTATGCACTGATAAATCGTGATAGGCACTCTGGAAAACGCTGACAGCCAATCGTGAGGGATTGAAAACTTTTTTCTGCGGTGGAACAATAAAACAGCGGGTGTTCTCATCACTGATGGCTTTTGAAATTGACAGCAGCACAGCTTGATACATCAAACATGACAAAGAAGCCTCAAGGCCTCGTTTCTCACCTCTGACAACGATGTTGGTGGATTTCTTTGCAGGGTTGCCCACATTGTTAGTGGCCACACAGCTGTAAACACCGGCTTCTTCAATGGTGATGGCTGGTATGGTGAGGGTTCCTCCGTTGAGAACACTCTTCTTTGGAAGCTCTTCACCGTTCCGTACCCACATCAGGGTTGGGTTGGGTTCTCCTCCAGAGATGATGCAGACCAGCGTCACTGTCTGCCCAGGGTTGGCCACAATGGGGTCCTCCACAAGTAGCTTAATAGATGGAGAGGCTGGGGTGAAAAATTGCAGGGTTAATCCAGAGTTTTAATAAAAATGGAGTATTTATTTTTTCACCCAGATGTCAAGTGACATTTTTGCTCAGGAATATTAATTATGTGATGGTTACCCATTAGCTCTACCTGATATGCTGAAAGTTATCATATATTAACAACGTGTGTTGTTGTACATGCAACCTTAAAAGTTATTTTACTTCATCTAGATACATTTAATTTTATTCTACTCTAAAATTTAACTATAATGTTTTTTATATAGGCAGGGAACCGGGACCTGTGAATTTTAGCAATGGCCCTGTGTAAACCTAATGGGGTAATTAATCAAATGAAATCAAATACCCGGAGTATATGGAAGCATACATTAGCACTGCACTGTCAGTGAGTAATAGCTAATAGATTTTAAAAGAAATTAAAACAGTTAGCATGTATATTTGTTTGCAACAAATACAACAAATATAAATAAGTAATTACAGCAAGTATTTATATCCAGTTATTTCAACATGTACCATCACTTCCTGGTAACACTTAAGGTGGGTCACCTCTGTGGCTGCACAACATTAAGGAAAAATGCAATATGTGATAATCTGCTAAATAAAGCGCTATATGCTATGAAAAATCATTTCACATTCTTTTAGGCATAAGAAATCCTCACTGCAACTTCTGAGAGCAGTCTCTCTACTATTAGCAGCAACCTAAAATTGTCTATACATTTTTCAAAGAGTTAAAATCATTTAGTTATTGCTAACATTGCGATATGCATATTGCGATATGCATATTGCAATATGCACACTTGCATTTTTTTTCAATATACAGTTCAGCCCTAGTCACTTACAGCGCACTAGTGCATTTACACTAAAAAGAAAAGTGGAATATTTTTCCATCATTCCTTTTTCGCACTTGACACCCAAAGACATTGCTGTACCCTGCTACATAATGCACCAGTTGACCGCATCCAATCTAGCACGTCATGTCACACACAATCAAAGCCTTTCCCTAACAGCTCCTCCCAAAGGACATCCAGCATGCTGTGCTGTTAGGCCCTTCAAGTTAGCAAAGCAATCAGTCAAGCCACAGGATTTTGCCACGATCATCATCAACTGACGTGTTGCCAGAAAAACGCTGAGAGACGGGAAAAAGTAAGCGAGAAGGATGCCACGAGAAAATGAGAGCAGGGGAAGTGTGGGTAGAAGATAGAGAAACAGAGATGGCCAGAGGAAAAGGTCTACCGACTCTGTTCATTCTCTAATGGATTTCGTAAAGGTCAGGTCTAAGCTGCGGTAGCAAGTGAAGTCCACAGAGACAGATAAGAAGCATGGGGAGCCGCTGGGCCATTTCCTTAGGAATATGGTTTTGCCATTAACTGAATTAACTGAGAGGCCAGTGGTGAAAACATCAGTTTCTCCAGCCATCACCAGACCACAGAAGAGGAAAAAACACTAGCAGGTCTTTAAATATACCAGGCATAACACGCAGTAACACATGCACCACTCACAGTTTGTTGATTATTAGACCATACAGCACTTGTGGTGACAAAAGCCTGAGGGCACTTGCATTCTGAAAGCAGTTTTCTGTACTGTCAGTTGGTTGCGTGTACTTTAAACTCATCGGACGGCTCAAAAACAGCAGAATGACTAAAATAACAGACAACGTGATTGAGCAAGAGGAGGTTTAATGCGGCTCGCACCTGTTTTGTTGGTGAGTCGGAAGAGAATGCTCTTGTCAGGGATGCCACAGACGTTGCGGACAGAGGCAGTGCACGTGTAGTTGGCATAATCTTGAGGACGCAGGTTCTTTAATTTGAGGATCTTGGTCTCACCCTGCAAAATGAATTAAAGTTCTCTTAACTTTGGGTTTTTGAAATTCTTTTATGAATAATGTGATAGATGTTGGTTTGTCTGGACATGCTGATAAGCCTGGAAAAAATGAGACACTCTGAAAACAAACAAACAAATAAACAGACAATAAAGGGGTAGTTCATTCGGAAATTAAAATTTTGTAGTCATTTACTTGCCCTCATGGCATTCCAAACCATGCAATAAAAGTGAATAATGACCAGGGGCTGTCAAGCTTGAAAAAGGACAAGAAGAACTATGAATATAGTCTAATAGACTATTATTTTAAGCCTTGAAAGGTCCTATAAAACCATTGTGTGAACAACAGACTGGAATTTAGTATTTTTCAATGCGCATAGTTAAAACACATGATACAGATTTGAGACCAGTGGTGGACGGTGGTATTTACAGTAAATTTAAAATTTCAGGCAGACCCCTGTTGTGGTACTTTTATGGTCTGTTTGTTTATTGTGATTTCGGAGCTTCATCATTCCCTTTTATGGAAAAAATTCAGCATGCACATTTGGCCAAACATCTTGTTAAGAGCAACATGAGGGTGAGTAAATAATAACAGTCCCTTTAAAGGTCTCATACTTGCTAGTAGTGGTCTCATAAAGCACAAACGTATAAACATACTGTAAACATACTGCACAAACCTTGTTTTGACCATAGCCACTGAGGCATTTATAAAACATCACGATAATCCACATCTTCATTGATGGGCTTTAAAAACCACTGCAGCTTATGTACCCAAAATAAATTGTTAATTTTATAATGCAATCCTTGTTAATTAGTCAATCTTACAGTCTCTGAAAGTTCTCATTGTACAATAGCAGTATTATTGCAATTCAAGGACTGGCCAGAAACAACCTATTCCATATCAGGTTCATTTAAGAGCATCTACATGTTCTTACAACTTCATCAGTTATAGTGACACCTTTTAATTTCAGAACTTTGAGTGCCAGGAACCTTGACGTTATTTGAGGTGTTGATCCGCTTGCTAACGTGAGACACCGTCAGAACGTTGCAGTGCATTAATTTCATATTCATAGTTCTGCAGGGGGTGATGGATGTATAAAGGCTGTTCCAAATAACATGCAAAATCTCCTGTAAGTGAACAGGCTAATGTTCCGTGATTGATTCCCTGTGGGGAATAAAAAGATTGAAACGGGTCCTAAAATATCCTTGTCTTATGACTAATTACCGGGACGGATCCACTGTGGGCCAATCACTGTGCTGTATCAGATGTGACAATCAGCTGTGTTTTGAAAGCGGTTCCGTCAAATCTGATGTGCTCCCTTCTGGATCAGATAACACTGCTGTCACACTGCTTGCTCTTTGTCTTTCGTGATTGGTTGTCTGTCTCGCATGACTGTAACTTTCATGCAAGAACAATAAAGTTCATCTTAAGTTTTAAGCAAGCCGTGCTTACGTATTAAAGCTATCAGGTGTTAAATGCAGAACCGATGTTGGCAACGATGCAGATAATGTCACTGGTTTTCACGTCACACGCAGAATAAAATGAAGGTATCAGGGCTGTTTCAAGTATTTACATACAAAGTAATGTGAAAATACAGGACGTGACCCAAACAAGTCGAGGCGAGAAGGAAAATCGTTATTAGGGGGTGTTGTAGTGGAGTTTAGTTGTTTGGGGTTGTCAAGCAACTTGTCGCAAGCACCACTGAGCCACAGCGCTCTCACTTCTGCGGGAAATCAGCCTTCAAATGGCTTACTTACATAGCTGCCTCTGCATTAAACTGGGATAGAAGAAAGTATTTTAGCATTAAAAAAAACTTACTTCAGCTTGATCTCAAATGGTACATAATAAGAAGCTGTGGATTTAATTGGGGTTTGCTTTGCTATTAAGTTCCTTTTAAAAAAATAATCAAATGAGATTAAAAACACTTCTTTTTATAAAGTATTTAGTTCTGTGTATAGCCAAAAATAAGCATTACTGCATTGCTGCTTCATAAGTAAACCATTTTTTTGTTGACTTTCCAAAAAATTAAATAATATAACTGTGATGTGATATAAGATTTTTGGTCTTACCACCCATATTGTACCTTCATAACTATTACAGCTGCATCATCATCAGTTGATATTACCATTTTGTGTACAGTATGACAGAACTAATGTCTTACCTGTGTGAAGAAAGGCTCATAGATCTCCACACCTTTGTCAGAACCTTGGGACAGAAATTCTCTCCCCCGTCTCCAGCTGTAGCGCACTGGGGGATTAGAATTGGCAGCACATCGCAGGAACACCGTTCTCTCATAGTAGAACTGTTCTTTTGCCTCTCCTATACTCTGGTGGACCGTCACCATGGGGTCATCTAAATCTGAAATTCAAATAATGGATGGGTTGGTCACATTGTTCCAGCAATTCCCTGATATAGATTTCTCTGGTGATGGATATATTCAAAGACAGGCATCTTGCAATTGTTACCTTATTAATAATTGTCTTTATGGGAATATTTACCTCTGGAGAGCATAAGGTTTTGTATATGTAGGACATGAAGTAAGAGTGAGTGAAGTATACATGCGGATGTCGGAAGTATGAATGTGAAATACGACAGAATGTAAATAGAAAACTAGGTCACGGGTAAACAAATACATTATATTTAGACTGAATGCCTTAATTGATGAAAGACATGCTAGATGCTCCAGTCTAGACAAACGCATATGACACAGTCTTACAGAAACCAGAAATAGGCGTGTCCCATCATTCAAGTTATTCATGAATATATTACAGAAATGTTGAAACTGTGGTAATAATAATCATGGTGATAACTGTCATTATGTGATTTCAAGTGGGTCTCTTAACTTGTACATACCATCTGTAACTGTATATTCACAGAATACATGTATTCTACACTAGACTAATTGTGTCTTTATACTTATGTTGTTTCTGTATGTGTGTACTGGAAGTTTATTTAGCAAGGAACATTCTTTATGTGTGCAAGGACATGATGATAGAAATCAAAGGGCATGAGTTTGATTGCCAAGAAACATACAGTGAAAATGTATACTTTTCATTAAGTGTAAGTTGCTTTGTATAAAAGCATTGACTAAATGCATTCATGTAACTGTTCCAAAAGTTCACTGTATCTGGAGTCATTTTAATCAGCTGTATAACCTTCTTGCTTTCCAAGCTGCTCACAGAAGAAACAATTCACTGGATTGCTTGACAAGCCAAAAACAACTTAATTTAAGAACAATGTTTATATAAAACTGGAAAACACTATAGACTGGAAAAGTCTATTCATCACAATTCCTGTAGCTTACACGGTTGCTACTGTATCAACACTAAGGTCATGGGTTTGATTCCTAAGAAAACACACGCATTTGATGCACTGTAAGTTGCTTCAGATATAAGAACCAACCTGGTCCATAAATGCATACAGTACAAGCTATATATACACAACTTTAATATGCAGTCATCTTTAATATTCCCTCAATAAACGGGAATTAAAATGCATGTATTTTATTGAGTTCAAATATCTTTTTAAAACACTCAAACAGTATGCAGTCCAACTCAGATGATGCATTTGTGTAACTGCCAATAGGCAGATTTTTTATTTAGCATTTTAGTTGGTTCAGATCCCAAATCTGTAAATTAGTACACCTGGAAACTTAAGCCATCCTCAAGTGTGCTGCAAAACACACATGCATTAACAGCATACATAATGTCTCAATCGAACGACCACTCGGGTGTCTGAATTTGGACACTTCAGTCGCAAGTATTTTTAAAACTAATTTTTTTCAAGAGCTACAATAATCACTGCAGAGTGCTCCAGTGATAACATGTGCCTTTACTGCCTTCAAAGCTAAAAACCTTCTTCAGCTCAGAGTAATTCTGGCTGCTAGTAAACTCTCCACCTATCAGTAAAACATGCATTTTAAAACCTTTATTTCTGTTCCTGAAGAGTAAACATGTCCCTTAAACAGACACAGCTGGCAGGGCAGATCTCCTGTGTGGCAGGTAAGATTTTAATACTGAACCACAAATGTTTCAGCATTATGAGCATAAAGCTTCCCACCCTGCTATTAAGACCAGTGGCTGGTCACCAGCATCTGAGTGTGACTTTGAATTGACTGTAATACTGTGAGGTTTAAAAGGAGGAAATTTAAGTCTAATCCATGTCCGACTTCATCTGGAATGCAAGATAAGCTAGACATCAGGGCAGCCACTTGTTTAACTTGTTAACTTAATTAACTTGTTTAACTTCATTAAAAAATGATGAATGTTAAGAAACACTGAATTATTCATCATTCAGGGATGGGATTTTAAAAATAAAAGACTGATTTAGATTTCCACTTTTAATAAAATCACAAACACGAATAGAATCAACACCTCCAGTCACCTTTATGATCACCTTAAATGAATGAATATCGAGTGGCGCCTTACAAGACAATGGTGTCACTCCAGATCGAAGCGTTTACTTGTTTATCTGCAATGCGTTGGCTGTTCTTCGTTATTGACATGCGTTTGAGCTTTGATCACTGCATTAGCAGTAGCGCGTCTCTGATCGATAAAAGCGAGTGCCCACCAGCGAACAGTCCACAGTGAAGCTGGAATAAAAATGACGAGCTGAGGCTTGTTCTCTAATTCAAGGGTAATGACTTGCTCCTGACTGCCTCCCCACGGCAATGCGGCCTGCCACCGTCCATCGCTGCTCCTATTCATCTCTCCGCTCTACCGTAAATCACTTTACAACATCTATGGCTTCTACGTGTCTGCGGGGAACACACGCAACACGCAACTTCTTTTTTGACAGTCTATGATGGCTTTTGATGGTTTCGACAGCAGACGAATAAACCTTTGAAACTCTAAAAACTCTGCAGCTAAAGTACTGATGATGACGCTGCTTTGAAACATATTCCTCATTTTCATATCTCTTATTTTCCTCATTCATTAAATCCATCATTTTATGCATTTCCTCACCTATTCAAAGACATGCATTAGGAAGAGAACTGAGAGATGCACACACATACAGTACAGTATGCACTTATGGTGATGTAATAAATGTTACTGTTTTGCTTTTGATGGCCTAGGAACTATACCAGACAAGAAAAAACATCTAACAATACATGCTTCATTTAAGCCTGTGTATTACAAATATGTCTGATCACACTGATTTCAAACATATTGTGGTAATGGAACAAGGATAGAGGCTGGAATATACAGTGGAAGTTTTTGTGGGTATTTATTTGATTTTGAAAACTCCAGGCATTTTGTACTGGGAATAGTGGAAATAACAAGGATGGAAATAGTAAGATTTAACGATTCTGGTTCAGATTCCTATTAAAAATTCCTTTAAAGAAATATCTGAAAATTAGAATTGCAAGGAATTCCTATTGAATTCTATTTGATTCTTATTGCATTGCAATTCTATTTTTATCACATTTATTTGCTACCAGCAATTTGATGCTAAATGATGATCTTTTCAGATTTTCAGAACAGATAAAGCACATCAGAAATAATGCAATGCAATTCTAGCAATAGATGCAGAGGTATTTAAAAAATGTAATTACAGTATTTTAAATACTACTAACAAATAAAAACAGTTCAATAATATATTTTGGTTTTAATTAAATTTTTTTATTGATTAATTTAAATACATTTTTATTCATAAATTTATTACAAGTTTTAATTCTGTTTTAAAAAATCCTGCTTTTCAAGTCTTCTACTCTTCAAGCATTGCGTGACATGAATTATATGTGATGTTTCCCATTTGTAAGTCGTTTCGGATGAAAGCATCTGCAAAATGACTAAATGTAAATGTAATGTGTATCTTTAACTACACATTGTCACATGAAATACCAGTCAGTAATTACATTTAAGTCTCCTCAGCCTTAAGTACAAATAACAGTAACGGTTCTATTTAGAGTCGGACATGACTGAACACTTAAAGTAATAACTTGCATTTCAGTGAATGAGTCTGATGAATTTAGTAGCCGCTCAGACTGATTCATAAGTGTCTTTAATTTAATTTCATCAGAAAGAACAAGCTAATAAGAGTCACCGGTCTGCGAATTGGATTATATTGGTTGTGCTGTATTTTTGCTGTTGTATGCAATAAGCATTGACAAGGCAACAGAAAGACGAGTTGTCTATTTATTATATTTGTAATATTTCACATTCAAATCAGACTGCAAGCACTTATGTCTGTGCTGGCCATTGTCGTTATCACATTTTGTTCTAGATCATTAAATGACCTCATAAGTGGATGAAGTGTTTTGTAAGTAGTTATTTAGCAGATGCTGTTATCCAAAGCAACTTACAGTACATTTAGTGCAGGGACAGTAATTGCTCAAGGGCACAAAGGTTATAGCTCATTGCTAGCTTGCTCAAAACAGGAGGTCAGGATTTGGCTGGTAAGATTGGCCCAGTTAGCGCCCGCTGGTAGATGCCGTAAATACACCATCTGGTTACAAAACAGCATCTTTATTTTGCATGGCCATCAATGAAGAAAGGCATGCATTAAAAAATACACTTTTTTTTACACGTAAACTAGATGGAAAAACTTGGAGTGGAGTGACTATTAGCGAAAATTTCCAGATTTCCAGGCAGATTTCTAGTCATATACTTCCGGGGGGAGTCCTGCACCACCGAACCACTTCTATTGAGATATAAAAGAAATGCTAACAGATAACTTTTTCCAAGTATTATAAACCTCAGAAGTGTAAGCCAAAAGCTTTTGCTTTCCAAACCTGATGGCGGTGTAATAGTTGGGATTTGTGCCACTGTCTCACTCCAAGCAGTTAGTGAGAGATTCAGATAGTGAGACATTCCAGCCTATTATAGACAATGCTGGAATGCCATCCGGTTATGATAAATTATTTACATAACTCTGCCTGCTTTATTATTTTAATAAACAACAAACATTAAAAATAGGTTAACGAGTAAAAGATTAAACTACCATAGTACATTGCATTTGTTATATTTTTATGCTCACATACTCAAAAAACAAAAAAATCCTTAAGAATTCTTTTGGATTAGGATTTGGATTAGCATGATACATATAAGCTACACAATTTAGTTTCTTTTTAAAAAAAAAAATTATTGGAATGTTTGTGCTTTCATCTTATTAGAATACCCAATAATCTTTAAAATAACTGTTATAGTTATCGTTCTTATGCTCAGTTATCAATATAAAACTTTGCTGCAATGCTACCATTGGAAATATAGTTACTTTTTTCATTTTGTAAAAAACAGATCTGAGGTAACAACAGAAAGGTAACAACAGAAATATAGCAACGGCTGCCACTTTTTAACTGATTATTCTTGATTCATAACTTAAGGATTTAAGTGAAGTGCCGGATCAGGGTTGAGTATCTGTCTTAAAAGCCAAAGAGAGATGCAGAGATAGTCAGCAAAGGCTAAAATCAAGCTATCATTGACTCGCAAGAGTCAAGTGTGCGGCTTTCTGCCAACAGACGGGAGAGCTTGTTAACTCACAGTAGACGTCCACTCGAATGGATTTGATGGCCGGGGTGCCGAGGCCATTCTCAGCCTTACAGTAATAGCGACCGCCCTGGTGTCTCTGGATTCGGGTTATGCGCAGTGTCTCGTTAAACACGCTGGAGTCCTGGAAGCGGTCAGTAGCGCTGCCTGCTGTCTTGGTCCATCGTATCTGAAAGAGGCAGCAAACAGGAAACACAAAAAGAGCATCAACTGAGCAGGACTGAGAATATAAATAGGTCAAAACGAACAAATTTCTTATACACTCATGTTTCATCCGCTAAATTCCTGTCCTTGAGATTGAACAGTTCTGGATCAATCTGACCGGTCAATAGTTCTTGTGAAACACATTTGTGTCTGTGATCAGAGGACGAGATTGACTTATAACTCACAGGTTGCTCATTTGTGTAGGAAATGGAGTGAGGAGGTTAAGCATATTGCCACATTGACTAAAGACACAACACCATCATGATACTGTTGAGCTTTAAAGGTATCATTAAATGACAGTCACTATTCATTTTTACTTGCATAAAATGATGTTTTTCAGAATGAAACTGAATATTCAATTATCTGTCTGAAACTGTTCAGCTAGTGAAAAGTGGACGTTTCATAACAAAAAACTATAGAGCCAGACTGGAGTATTCATTCGTATCCCAATGGTATTGTGCACAATTTAGAAAGTACGAAAACACTGGGTCAATGTCCTATTGACTTCACACCTGAATTTTACACTGTTTTAAAATTCTAAAGTGCTGTCAATTAGCAAGACAAATAATAAGCTAAATACAGTACATGCATTAGTCCACAACAATGAATATTACTGCACCCATCATATTATTTTACTCTTTTATCATCATATTTAATTGCCTGATTAAAATTTTACAAGGCAAACAAATATTTTTAAAGTAAACAAACACTGTGTATAAACCAAATATTAATGACCTCATGTTTTGTCATCAAGACAAACAAACACACACACAAATATGTGTAACCCTAAAGGAGCATAAAGAAACCAAGGAGAGAAAGCTGGGGGCAGTGAGAGAGAGAGAGAGAGAGAGAGAGAGAGTGAGAGAGAGAGAGAGCGAGAGAGAGAATTCTGTAGCTCTCTGTGTACACTCTATCTGCCAACCAGCCAGGCAATTGGAGCAAATTGCCCATTCAGCCCTGGCTTGGCCTTAGACAGTCCTAAGTGAGACTTACTGTGTAGATGACCTACATTACAACAGAACCCTTCTTTATCAACCCTGCTGCTCAAGAACCTTAGAGGCGGGACCAGCTCAGCTTGTGTCCAGCTACAAAGATCAATGCTCCGCCTTCCTCTTGCAAGTACCAATATCCTCACCCCAAATATTAGCTCCTCTCCTTCTTAATTGGAAGCAGTCCAATCCTCGCCCAGTCCTCAGTCTGGGAAGATAAACTGGTGGCTTAAGTCTAAAAGTCCAGGAGAGTCGTAACCTTTGGAAGGGGCTGAATGAAATCCATTTCATGCTTTGCTGGGGATGGAGGGTGGGCAGATTTGTTTACATACAACCTGGATGTTGGTCAAGAATAACAACGTATTGAAAGTCACAGGGCTTAGTTATGCAGGCTTTTTTGTAAGCTGGAACAGGAAATAAGGCAGCTAAAGAAAAGTGCTTAGCCCAGTATGTCTGTATGTGTTGAGGTAGACTATAGCTGACAGCACAGAAAGAGTAATTCTAACTTTCAGAGGTCAGAAAGTGGAACAGGGTAGTCATACATACATTATGCGATTTTAATACAATAGCCACTCTGATTCTAAAGACCCACTGCACTACATATAGTGCCTTCAATTCATTTAAGGCTTGAATGAGTGCATGCCACCTACATTCTATGAACCAATTTCTTAAAGGAACATTGATGTCAAATTCAATTAAAATTCTGTCATCATTTACTTGACTGTAATTTCGGTGTATTCTTCAAACAGAGACATCAATTGGCTTCGGAAGACTTATATGTGTGCTTTTAATGTCTTTAATGTCTGCAGCAGAATTTTCTGCACTGTGAACTTTTCCTCTTGTGTTCCTCGGAAAAAAGAAAGCCAAATAGGTTTGGAACGACTTGAGGGCGAGTAAATAATGACAGAATTGTAATTTTTGGGTGAACAAGTCATTTAAATGTAATTCTGTTAATTTTAATTAAATTATTTTGTACACTTGTGTGACTATTATAAAGACATTAATAATCAACTACACTACAAAACAAAATGTTTGAGCAATATAGTTACTCAGATTATAATGAGATTATTGTTATCCCTCAGATTCAACTCGACGAGATCAAATGGCTCATTAAAAAGACATCTGCTAAGACTTCTAAACTGTATCAAATAAAGTAACACGAATAAATCAAAAGTGCCTGTGTGTTAGTAGAGATCGTGATTCAAACAATAGGATGGAGGTGGGACGTGATAACAATTTGAAGGCAACCCACTGTCTTCACAACTAAAGTGCCTCCATAAATAGTCTTAAGTCTGTGGAAATGACAGACCTCCAGACCCCATGGCACACACTGCTGAGGAAAATATTATTCTGAGGAAATGAGGGATAGTTTTTTTTTTCATTATAGTCATTGCAGTCACAGCTTTTGATGGCACGGACCACCCACAGATGCAAACCGTCTGATGTGTATATGTGTAAAACTGGAAAAGCACTGATCTGGTATCTGACTTTACATAAAGTAAGGTGTTTTCTGTATAATAATTCATGGAGAGTGACATTTAATTAATGTTTTCATGTCTGTCTATTGCAGTGGTATATCTGAGATTACCCCACCCTTAAACAGCAAGTAAAAAACAAACAAACTGTGATTGACCAATTTAAATGCCAGTTAGGTGGCTCTTCCTGTCTAGGTGGGCAGTTCTAGGCAGGATTAAGATGGAAAAAGATCTTTTTGCTGCAGTAAGAAGTCAAAATTACTGGGAACACAAAATTACTGAGATTGCAATTTGGAAAATTATCCTTAAAGCGTTCATTACAACAAACATTATAAAATAATACAAAAAGAACATTATGACAAAAAATTAAGGTGCTGTTATCAAAAATGTTACAAAAACAGCCTTTTTTGGTTTAAATTTTCAAGTCAGGATTTCTTTCACTGTCAGCTTTATGTGGCTCAGTGCCTCAGACTGCCTGAGCCAGGACCCTGATGAGAGTTCAGTGACGATAGGCCCAGTATGTCAAATGCAGACAGAATGTGCCCATAAAGAGCTCTATATATATCCTCCAGCTCCCTCAGTCTATCATAAAGCAGTCCTGGGCTTCTCTTCCTCTGGCTCTCATTGTGTGTGGGAGGAACTGAAACAAAAGTGCCGGCCAGACCTTAGAAAAGGATGTTTTAAAGGCTCACAGTAATTACTGATTAATGTTCCTCATTGTGAATGAAGATTTCACTGCTACATGGCCAGAGAACTGATGACCCTGGTGCTAATTTGACTAAGAGAGATTTTGGAACAGAGCCCTATATAATTATTCATTAAGACACACAGTGAGAGTGTCTAAACTGGATTTGGAGCACTAGACTAAAAACACCAAAAGGTAAAAACTTTTCTGCCTTGATAAGTCTAGTAATGTGTCATTTAAATGCAATGAATCAATAAATCAGTTTACTAGATGTTTCTGCTTTACTGTTTATCCAAACATTAAAAAACAATCAACACAGTTTCATTTTTGTATCTGTTCAAATTTATTTGAGTTTGTGCAAGAAAAATATTACTGTGATTGCAAAAATACACAATATAATCTGACAGCTACTTGTTTTACATTAGACATGACTGTAGTTAAAGTACTGTGGTTAAAGTTAAAGCTATTTCCCAAGTTCCTCTTAACTTCACTGACATATTGGTTCAGGCAAGTCTCAACCAAGTAAGGCTTTAATTACAAGATGACATCTTATCTTGCAAGATATGACAAATCACAAGCACCAAAATAAAAATAAATAAAATAAAAATAAAAGACAAGCCAAAATAGTTACAAAATAGTGTCATTTTAAGTGTCTACTGTTACTTTTTATGTTTCATAAAATAATTTACACAAGTTGGAAAAAAAGTAGTGTGTTTTCATGATGGCAACATACACGATCATACAGCACAAGACTGTATGATGCTGTGTCTCACAGATCTGGTGCTATTTTACTGAATTTAATGAATGTTTAATGAATATATAACTGGTGCTATAGTACGCTGTCCAACATCCAGCTCCACCATTTCAAACACTCAACTAATTAAGTCTGGAAAAACTGTCATCACTCAGAAGTTTACTGTGATTAATTTTCCCTAAACAGGGATGGCAAGATACTTTAAAGCCAAAAAGAAGATTCATTTACACACACGGTAAACGAGTCAGCAAAACCAGAGATGAGACATCGGTACAAGTTCATTTATTTAAAATGAGGCCGCCAGCAAAAATATTCTATCTATTTACAATGAGGGCTGGGAGGAAAAAGCAACACACAGCATTCAAAATGCATTAGGGTCCCTCAGCCAAAAAAACTCTCGACGACAGCTTGTTTAAACAATTAAAACAGCAAATCGCCAAAATTATCAATCATGAAACTCAGAATTTGAAAAATGAAACTCATAAAATTAATTGTACTTTTCTACAAGTTTGTTCGTGTTTCTGTTTCATGTTGTAGGAGCTGACTAACCTACCCTGGCACAGTGTAATGAAACTTTTAAAGATTTTCATTACAGTCATTTCCTGTTTCAATTTATTTGGAGATAGAATCGAAATAGTATGCGATAGCAAGCAACAGCAAATCCCACAATTAACTCTTATTTTTCCACTTTCTTCATTTTTAAGCACATGAAAGATACCGTATGACAGTAAATGGTTAATAATGAAGGAATGACTTACACAGTCTAAAGCCAATAGCAAACACTGTTTTGATCTCACTGCGTCAGGGTGTTAAAATCTTTTTCTGGCATGACACACATTTCTGCTCTGGAGAAGTGCCCTCAGAAAAGCATTTGTATTGATTTTTCAGCCATCAAAAATATAATTCACATTTGTTAGTGAGTAATTCTCATTTTGAAGTCGTAACATTTATAATTGTATTATTATGAGGCAATTATAATGGCTTACATGTGTTAGCTGCATAGAAGCTGCACTTTTTGAGGGGTTAATGATATGAATGTTATGGATATGGATGCAATGAATACAGCTATTATAGAGATTATTGCAGTTATCACATGTTTATTATCTGTTATTGATAAATCTAGCTTCATAAATCTAGCTTCAAAAGAAATGTCTGTTACACCAACGAAAAGGTTCTAGTATTCTGACGTCAGTAAAAATTCCTTACTCAATTTTATTAGTAATATTTCAATATTTTTTATATAAATAAATACATTGATTGCCAAACAGTGTTACCTCACAATATAATATACCTAAAAAGCCCCAAATGTCATTTATCAAAATTTGTTTAAAATGTATTTTTCTTATTTAATTTACTCAATGAACCCATGAATCATGTAACACAAAACTCTTACTGCATTAATGACAAACAAAAGTTAAAACAGCCATTAAAAATAGCTATTTTCTTACACAAATCGTGTGGAGAATGCCAAATAAAGGCTTACCTCACAACTACAACACTACACAGTCAGGAGAATTTCTTAGTAAACATTTAGAATGTGGGACTCTTGCTAGCGTTCTGAGGTCTGACAGAGATCCACAGGGAATCTCGCAGTTCTTCTGCAGCTGCGCAGATTCTGTGATTTCCCCTGTGGCTGTCTCCTCTCTGCACTCACTCACTGGGGCTGCTCTTGCTCTCCACTGAAAATGCTGCACTGAGACTGAGATGAGAGCTGTAGAGTGTTGCCTATCTGTAACCACACACAGGCTATGGGACTGATAAGCCCTCTGCAAGACACGCTGAAGAGTGAGCGAATTAAGACCACTTCAGTGCGGGTGAAATGGAGAGTGCTACAATGAGTGATGAATATGTACGTGGAGCATCACTGTGTTATTCTGGTATCTTTCTGTGATAATCACATGATGTCCATCTGAGCTGAGAGGCATAAATGTGATTTAATATTTGCTGTATCACCAAACAACGCATACTGTAAGTCGTGCTTATTTTGTCAAATCACAAATGTATGTTTGTCTATGATATAAACTGATAGATTTGGATACTGGACCCCTAGTGGTTGGGGAACATAATACAGGTTTAGATTAACTAACCCATGTTATAAATTAACTTGCTAGCTACATGGACATATTTGAGTAACAAATCGAATGGTGTGAAATACAAAGCAGTTTTCTCTCATTCTTTGCTCTCTGTCATATCAGGGCTTTGTAATAAATTGCAATAAACCAGATCATCAAATGCCAGTGTATTGTATTTTTTAACATCACGGGATGCCTTGCTATTTAAGTCGATATGTGCCACAAATTCACTTTCCATTTTGCACTCATTTTCACTCTTTATTGGTATTTTTTTCATTTGTTTTTTATTATTGTCTCTTTTCCACCAAATTGTATTTTTTTCAGCTGTATATTTAGTCAGAAGCAAAGATTCTCAATAAAAACATTTTCCCAATCATTTTATTTCCTTCAGAAACAATAACATTCTGTTTACTTTATGAACCTCCACTAATGAAAAATTGATGTGGAGGTACCTGGGCTACAAGCAGCCTCATGCTGATGAGGAAGGGTCAAAGGTCGGTAAACACCAAGAACCTCACCTGTGGTCGCGGATGCCCTGAGACCAGACAGGTCAGCTCCAAGGTCTCCCCCTCTTGGATAGTGTACACTCTCTCTGTGTAGCGCTCCTCCTCTATGTTGCATGCGTGACCGGAGTGTATGATCCTCACATTTGGGGGAGCTGCATCAAGGAGAGAAATAAAGAGTGATATAGCTAAATTTGGTAGATCATTTAAGGTCGCATCATCAACCACCCGCATGCAGAAAGCTGTCAGGAAGAAAAATAAAATCCTTGCCATGTGAGACTGATGCTTTCAAGCAAATCAAATTCAAGGTGAGGCATTGTAATCATTCACCTTTCCCCAACAGAAGCAATTTGCACAACACCAGTGACTCGCTCTGTGCACGTAGAAGGATCCTAGACGTGCATTTCCAAGCAATTTTGTAGACAAAAATACCCTCATCTAAGCATTACCTTATATTACATCCCAAAGATGTGTAGGCGACTGATGAGGCAGAGTGTCTATTATTGATTTCCCCTCGTAGCAGTAGAAGTCAGTTCTGCTACACTGCAGTGTGGTTGGCTGATGATGTTTCCTGCACTGATCTCCACTTACCAAACACTTCAAGGATGCAATTTCTGCACACACTCAGATATTCTCATTGAAGCTCTTTCTGCTTTCTGCTGTTTGCTGCCGTTTCTTAGTTCACACTTGGCAAAGGCTCCTCACATGTCAGCTTTACTGAAGTAACCCTGACACAGAAGAGGCATCACAGTGGGGAAAATTCACTAATGAATTGCGCCCGCTGATAGTTATATGCGTGATTATTTGCGCGAGGTGTCTGCATTGTTTTAGTGTCCCATTCGTTACGTGAATTATGCAAATAAGGTAATGGTTCCAACGCACCCAGAAATGTAGTTCTGAATGCAATTTGCACGGTGCAAATCCCAGTTTTGCTGTTTGCTTCCGATTGCTAGTTTTGGAGAGATGCAGCAGCAAACTGCAGAATGCACAACTCCTCACCACCGTTGATGCAGGCACGGGATCGTCTCTTTAAAATGCAGAAAACATGCTACACTGCATGCCTGGACATATCACTTATCCTATCACTTAGAAATTTGATCAATAGAAACGCTTGGAATTTGATAAATAGAAAACACAAAATTTGTTTGAATAAAATTCTGTTAGCCAAACGTTTTTTGTACCGGCTAGCGTGATTTTTCCTGCGGCAAGTAAATTTCACTGACATCGCTACAGTAAATAAGATGCAATATTTACATGCAAAATCTATATAGATATTAAACTACGTTTTAGGCTATCTAACTCAAATCTGTGTAGTTATTTGCAGTCTGAACAGTTGAACGGTGAACTTTCCCTTGTATGTTTAACCACAAATAAACTCCATATTTTCTTCTATCTTGACAAAATGTAAGATAAAATGGTCATGAATAAACACACAGAAGTAATAAGGACCATCATCTGAAATGAACACATCCCACAGATCTAAGCACGCACACCTACTGTGTGTTTGGGCAATGACAGGAAGCGCTGCTAAAAAGCATTATGTCGCAGAGGCTCCGCTGGATGCCGAAACAAATGAGAAAAAACAAAAAAAACAAACTAAAGTATTATCTTCCTGTGTGCCAGCTGCCTGCTCTGCGCTCTGGCCTAGTTTCACACCATCTATTTTTAGACAATCAGTGTCTTTCTCGCAACCCACCATATGACTATGATACTGTCCATATGACGTCAAGAATTCATGTAACAGACATCACTGAACAGGCTTCAAAAGGCGGTGCATGTGGGCTCTGGGTTATTATTCATTCATGAAGCTGCTTCTAGCAGTTTTTACGTGTGCATTACGATATCTGGTCATTCCCCACAGACTGGTCCACTCATACAGCCAAAGGAGGATCATCTTATCTATAGCAGTTACAAGACGTCATGAGGGAATTATATGAGTGACATAAGCATTACCAACAGATATTCATCTTGGGCAAGCCAGACTATGTGTATATGAATATCATTACTTGCTAATCTTTTGACATGGCTCCTCTGAAGACTCTTCTTCAAATGATGTCACTTCCTCTTCCTGGTGTAATTTAAAAACGGCAGGTCACTATTATTTTGAGGTAAATAAGTGACGAGAATGGAATAATCAATTGTCAAATAACTAAGGCAAACAAACATCTTGTTTTAATTTAAAAGGTTTTTTTATAAATATGATTAATGTAGTCTAAATGCTTGCATCTAGTGCATCATGTTTTTATCACATTGTATCACAGCAAAGTTTGGTGTTTACAATTTTTCGTTTTACTAGTTGCATGGACATGGAAATCACTGAATATTTTATTTTATTAATATTTGCTGGTGTTTAGTGCATAAAATTAAATGTTGTGGACACAAATAATACTCCCCTTCACAGTGTTTTTTTCTGTTAAACTGGCCATAGATGTTAACAGAACAGTCTCACTCCTCAAAACATCATTTAGCTACTAATCAATTAGCACTTCTTAATTCTGTCCTGTGGGTTTAATGTCTAGAACTGAAAACTACCATAATGGATCATGTTTCCATAGCAGCTACAGTATCTTCACAACAATAAATTAACACTACGGTCTCATGCTATCACAATGTCAAGTATAACACAGTCTAGACAATGTGTGTACATATTCACAGAGCCCAGCTACAATTTAAAGTGGTAAGAAAGTTTCCCTAACATTTCCAACAAAATCATAAAAAGTAACTTTTTAATGTTGTAAGAACATTTAACACATCCAGTTTTTTAGACGTTTTTAGCGTTATTGCTTCATTAAGAACAACATATTTTAAATTCTGTAACATTAAAAAATTCCACTAACAATGTAAGAATAATATAAATTAACATTATTGTAGCAATAACTTTGAGCAACTTTGAAAGAACTTTCACACTAGCCAGCATTCTGAAAACATTCCCTGTTAGCTAAGAGGCTGCTGAACTCTCAAGTTAAATTTGCTGGATTGCTCTTAGTGTCTTAGAAAGCTGTCCACAGGCCGCATGTTGGGCTTTCCTGCCCAGATCAATCAAGCTGACAGCTGTGTGATAGCCTCATCCACTCAGAGAGTGATTCAGGTTTGGGTCTCTATCACAGTCAACCATGTGTGGGAACAGCTCTGGAAATTGAGGCACTTTTGAAAGTTCCTCCAATCAGGCATGCTTTGATTTCGACAGTAATATCTCCCTGCATCCCAAAAAAACTAAAAACCAGCTCGCTCGAGTGCCGCAGTCCCGTCCTCCTCGCGAAGAACAGATTTATGATCACTGCCGGATACAATTAAGAAACGTTTCAGTCTGGCTGAATAAAGGTGGACAATTCAAGTTAAGTTTCCCTACAAAAACCCAGTAAGAACAAGACCAAGTGACTTACTTTAATTACATTAAATGGACAGGTATCAGTACACTGTTAAGTGAGTGGAGTCTCCAACAAATAACAGTGAAAACAGTGGGCGCTTTCGGTGGACTCGGTGGTTTGATGGAAATTGCTTGCTGCATTTACTCTCTGATTACATTACAAAATGTACATATCACACATTATTACAGAGTGAATTCAACGGCAGAGTCGTAGTTACAGGAATAAACACTGTTTTAAAGACTGATGGAAAGCCGTTCTCATGCTGCCAACAATAATAGTGCCAGACGTTAAGGCAAAGCTAAGCTGTCTGAGACTGGAGCAGATGCATTTGTTTGTTATGGGGTTATAAAGTCTGGCTCTGGATTTTGGATAGAAAATACGACACAGGTGCAATGAGCACTGAGAGCATACATTCAGATCTGTAACATAACATTTCAGACAAATCACTTCATTTACCAAACACTGTGTCTCAACTAGCTCATATGAAAATATGATATATATTATTGGAGTGTTTTACATGTATTTTTATATATGTTCCTGTAGGAGCTTACAGATGCAATACGGGTAGCGCTTTACAATAAGGTTAGTACATTGCAAAAATTGGTCATTGCTTATTTAGTAAGTAAAAGTAAAGTAAGTAAATTAGGTAACTAAAATAGCTAATTAATATTGACAAATAGACCTATATTGTAAAGTGTTACCAAAATACAGTGTCACATACTTGTATATACGTGCAACATGTATTTTATTTATGTAACACATATATGACATAGAAACTGTGAACAACCTTAATTCTTAAGTGACAAGTATGAACACAAAGGGTAGTAGGTTGTATAAGTGTAAACTGTTCTTTGCTTCATGTTTCATCGCTCAACACTTGTCATGACTGGCTGGGACAAAAACTTTTGGACGTACATGGAAGAGTCAGGACACAATGCAAGAGTTTTTTAAAAGAATTACTGTGAATAAGAGCTTATGAGGCAGGTCTTGAACTAAAGACATTTTTACAGATCTGTTTTGTTTTAAAAGCATGTTTCTTTTAAACTTCTAAATTTCAACAAGTGGAAAATGCCACAAAACATAACAGCTGAGTCAGGCATTTCTAAAAAAATTATTTAATAATAACCAAAGAACCAGAAAGCCCTTATCACAGAAATGCCTATTTTTTATTGCCAAATACAATCCGTCAGTGGAGAGCAGCCTAACCCCTCTGTTCAGAGAGGCCTGGTAGAACATTAATCCTTTTTTACAGTACAGCTCTCTTTTGCTCAATCACTCTAATCAGACACAGGCAGAGGAGGATAATAACCCTACTGGGTGAAGTGAGCCACTGGCCAACCGATTATCACTTTGATACACATGGTACGACAACTGCTGTCCCCCACTGGTCTCCAGCCATGCGGATTAACCCTCAGCCAACCTGGCAACCCACTTGTTCATACAACGTACAGCGTGATACAGCCCGAAGGGAAGTGAGGAGAAAAATGCATTTGTCTTTGTTATAGTGATAATCTCAGCTAAATTCTTGGACATTATTGAATTGACCTCTCCCAAAACACTCTTTTATATTCTACCTACTGGGTTCAGGTTATTTCAAATGAGGAGGGCGGCGGAAAAGACAATTAGCGACCAGGTCTTAGGTGTGTCATTTGACGGTGAGCTCATTTTAACGACTAATAAGGGAAGAGAGGCCCTGTGTGGGACGACAATTCTCTGAGCCCGCCAGGCCGAGGGCTGATGGAATTTCCTTGCTGCATCAATTGCTGTGGAACAAGATTGAATAAGCACAGCAAAACGAGTCATTACTTTTCATTAGCCTGGCACTAATTCTATAAGGCCCATATACGCATTCACATCATAGTTGACAGTGCTATTTAAAATATCCGATTATTTCTAATGGTTAATATTAATCACACTTGATAAATAGCTAATAGAGGGGCTACTAGCTCAGACCTTAGAACCGAGGCAGCATTCAGGGCCATAAAGCTAAATTTGTGATTAGGGCTGACGGTGCAATCCAATTGATTTTTTTTTAAAGAGGAAGTACAAAGATAATTCATATTATGAGAACTATATTATGCAAGGTCTCTGGAAACATGTATCTGCAGGGCCCCACAATCTATACCTTATCCTAATATAAGCATTTTGGCTAAAAAGGTCAGTAGGCTACCATTATATGACTAAAAATGGTAGGGTAGGGTTCTATTGATCAGTTTGCACTGCATGCTCTAGTGATTGTACTATCTTCTAGGTACTATCTTCTTTCAAGGGGACTGGGGACCTTAGCGGTCAGCTCATAATGTTTGTGCCTAGGGGTCAATGGCCACCGATTCCCCAATCCTCAGACTGTCAGGGGCTCAATAACCCCAGGCTGCATGGCACAAGACTGCCAGCGCCCTAGGCACATACATTACAAGCTGACCACTATAATCCAATCCTGGATATAACTTCTAGCTTTTCTAGTGTTTCATGCTGTCTGTACTGTTTCTTTGACTTCAGTACAAACAAATGCACACAGCTAAACTCTCTGCGACAGCACAGTCTTACCCAAACCTAAAATCCAATCCAACTTACTCTGAACTCAACAGTCGTTCTACATCAAGGTCTTTCTACCTAATGCTTTGCAATTTAACTTCAAATGTACAATAGTTAGACTTAATAATGAGGATCTCTTGCTTACTGTCATTACACAGACACTGTCTGGGGCGTAGATTCATTTTTCTTATAATAAAATGTTCACAGACTGTCTTAATAAATCATTGAATATTGACATACGTATATGTCACAAATATATATTGCATAATACATTTAAATTATTTAAACTTTTAATATAACAAGTATTAAACCATCATTTAAAATTTTACATATTTCAGTTTTTCTAATTTTACCTGTTTTCTGAAATCCATATTTTGCACAGGCCACTTGTTACAGTATTTGTGATGTTAGGGTCATTTATAAAGCACAGGACCCTCTTTGACACAAAATCTTTCTTGTGAGCCATGCACACGTTCTAATGACTTGCTTGCATTGCAACGTTCTCAATGCAGGTACATTTCTGTTGATCAGCATTGCAATATGCACAGTCATAAAAAGATGATGTCAATAATGCAGAAGTTTGCTAAGCTGTGCCGTTTAGCCAAACAGCTTGCACCTTTTATATCCATATAATACTGCGTCAGCTCTGAGTCAACCGCTATGAACACAATAAGTCCCTCTTTAACCCTGTAAGCAAGTGAGCTTACAAAAAAAGCTGGTATAAATACTGTACTAGTATATAATAGTAACTTACAATATGGTTTCAAATGAAGTAGAAATAAATACATCTTAATAGTTTTCCATTGCCATGACTGCAGTGCTTTCTTCGCTGAACCAAAGCAATGGTTCAGAAGAACTGGAATTATAGTTTTTATAGAATTACAAAATGGATAGATCCGGTTCTGGATATTAAATGGTCAAGGCAATGTTCCAGTCCACTGAAAAACACAATATAATAACAGTTTTGGAGTGAACAACCTATTCACCCGTGTATGTGCAGCTGGCACTGCTGGGACTATTTCTTTTAGCGGAAGGATAGCAGTTAATCAATTTGACCTTCTGTGCTGCAAAGACCTCATCAATCACACTGAATTTGATTAAAATGAACTATACCACCCTGTTCTTATACTTTAACTTCATTTAAGCTTTAATTGAACAGTTATTTAGTAGGGGGACCAGCTTTGTTGAGCCTGGGGACCTGGTCTGTTGAATTTGGTCTGCTTAGCGGCTCTCGGCTAACAAGTCTGGTTTGTTTGGCTGTTGAAAAAGTAATGAGTTAGTTCCAGATTCACATTAGCTCAGTGTATGACCTTTCAGGCTACAACCGACTTGGTATGCAGCAGATTCTGTATTCTAACAAAGATTATGCATTTTTTGCATACTTTGATCTATTAGTCTTGAACTGAAAAGATATCTTTATAATATGAGATTTTACATTATCTATTTCAAACTGTCAAACTTCCCACGTAGCCCCGGGCTAGCTGTGGTATGTGCTTATTTTTTTGTTCTTTCTTCTCTAAATTACCTTGTGCCTTTATCTCTTCATTATACCACAGAAATAAATTTTTTGGTCTATTTCTTTAGTTTCAACAAGGGTACAGTTTGCAATTTTTTAAAAGCTTAATCCATGCCAATCTCTTATCCAAAGTCATTACCATCTATATTGAGGAGAACTTGTACATATGTAGGCTAAATTTTGAGACTCCCAACCAACCTGATACAGCAACATTGGCTCAACCAATGGTGTAGGTCTGGAGGAGGGGCTACAATAACTGGAATGTTCAGAAAACCTGTTTGAGACCAGACGTTATTTTGCAACTGTATTTGGTGGCATCACCCATTTATATTATTTCTGGCAATATTTCCAGCCTGCTTTAATGACGACAGTGCACCCTAATTTACAAAGTACGGCTCAAAGTGCTGAGAAAAGGACTATATGATGGAGATACAGACCATGACTCATCCCTACTGAAGAACAAACTCTGTAACTGTCACAACTTTATCAGATCAACCTGATTTATGAGTGCTGTGTGTATGCATGCAATCAAGTATGGAAGTCAAATGTGACAAACGTAAAAAAGTTACATTTATCTCTGATCAGCCCTGCTTGTCTCTCTCAGCGTGAGTTTGGTTCACAGAACACGATGCATATCTGCGAGTTCCATATTTTAATCGTGTCTCCACTTCCACGCCTCCAATCTCAACATTCCACTTCACCAATGTACTTCTTCTGGGCGACGGCAAGAACGCCTCCAAATGTTAAACAACGGGCGCAATTTCCTCCAAATGCACTGAGACAAATGCACTGATTTCTCATCACTGCTATCAAAGCTACCTCGAAAACACAGAGTTTGGGCCTGTTTGAACACAACACCTGATCATGGGTTGGGGGGTGCAGTAATGAAATTTGGAAAAGCTGCTTATGGCTTACAGAGAAGCTAATCCGTTGATGCAGCATGCTGTCCACAAGAAAAGTGATGATTAGATTATGGTTTGCATTCAATGCTGGTGAGAGGGGGATAAACTAGGCTTGCAAAAATATGTCTCTGAAATAATGGCTGGGTGTAATTATATTCCCTCATGTATGCACAAACTGGTGGGACGCCATATGTTGTTGTCATTGTGGTTTGTGGTTTCAGGATTATGTGGCACAATTAATAAGCAGCCACGGAGGACCATTAATGCATTTGGAATAAATGTCGAAAATGGTAAACTATGGTATTATATGCTTTACAATATAAACATAAGAAAAGTGAGGCATATAAGAAAAGTGATGCTTTTGGGGGAGTCGTGGCCTAATAGTTAGCAAGTCAGACTTGTAACCCAAGGGTTGCCAGTTTGATTTCCAATACCAGCAGGAAACGACTGAAGTGCCCTTGACGTTTCCCTCAGTTGCCCCCCAGGTGCTGTAGTGATAGCTGCCCACTGCTCCGGTTGTGTGTTCTGGTTGTGGGTAAAATGCAGAGGACAAATTTTAGTTATGGGTTACCATATGTTACAATCCGTCACTTTCACTTTCATATAATCAATAAGACTCCTGACAGACTCCAATGGCTGTCTGAAAAATATAAATGTTGTATAAATTGTTTTTGATCTAAAATTTGTTGGCGTAATACAAGCTGGAATGGATGTTGTAATAATGATTTGCTTGATTAAACAGGATTCCCAAAACCTTCCTGGGCACTTTGAAGATCTGCCTAAAGGGGTAGAAATGGTTATTGGTAGAAATGTGATTGGGTAGAGACAGATTATATGCATGTCCATGATATCTGACTTTCCTGCACTTTGCCTGATGTCGGTCCAGCCTCAACACCTGGCACTGCATCCTCTAAGCAGTCTTAAATCTAACTTAAAAGCTCTGGCTGCTCAGGCAGATGGTGTGGGTGGTCCACGGAGGGCTATAGACTAAGATAAGCCCAGGGTGATATTGTGCCATTTTTTTCTTCTTTTCCTCTCTCTCTCTCTCTCTCTCTCTCTCACCCACTCACATATTTAAGAGCATCTATATACTTCTACACACCTAAAACAAAGGTTCTTAAAGGTACATCATGGAACCTTCCCAAGGTTCTTTAAATTATAAAAATAGGAACAGATTCTTTGGGGAGCAAATGTTTTTTCTATGATACTGCTGTGAAAACTTCTTTATTTTAAGTGTAAGGTGCTAGATCCTTAAGAATTGAAAAAGCTAGGTAGAGATAGGCAGAGATAGATCTACAGGTATATGGGTCATGATGCTGAGATTAATCTGTCAATTAAAGTCGCTAAAGCACTTTTAAAGCACAGACCCGTATTCAGCATGAAATCAGGACAGAATTTAGGGTGCACAGAATACAATTCTTTTCCAGTATGGATTTCAGTAGCAGTGATCCATCCTGCAGCTCCTGCCTTTAACTGTGATCAGCTCCAGTGGCCCCTGATTACAGCATCATCCATCTCCTGAGATCTCGGCTATTGCTGGAACATGGCAGTGCACACAGATGCCGTCTGCCTGGACAAACAGATGATGTGCAATGGGTCGACGTGACACTTATGTGCAATTGCTATTTTTATACTGTTCATTACTTATAAATTTTGTATGTAAATATTGCGCTATTGCACATCAACCGCTACAGTGCTGCGCAAGCATTATTGCATCAAGCTCTGCATGCCTGTGTGAGCGTGCAGCGTACACAAACACAATCTTATGCCAGCAAATCACACACATCACAGTGGTTACATAACAAACGCAGGCTATTTTAAGAACTTCAGATAATAGCAGAAAGGTAATACTGTAACCACGGTCTTAATTTTTCCATATGAATGAACACATAAAAAAGAACCATGATGAATCTGTATTGTACTCTATAATGCTGTTGTAATATAATGTGACGTTCATATAGAGAACCAATCAAATCTCTTTAAATGTTTTTTTAAGAAAGAACATTAGCCCTTATAAAGCTTTCTTTGCACACCAGATACAGCTAAATACTGATACACAGTCTTATTTAGACATTATAATGCATTCACACTAGCCCTAACTGTAATCAGTGTCAAACTTGTGTGACTCCTCTTTAGCTGCTGCTATTTTTAGAGTTAATAATATGAATTTATATATGCTAAGAACAAAAAAATACTACAGCAATAGACAGGTCATAAATAGCCATTAACAAGCAAAACGTTCGCTGGAATTGTACATTWCAGTAAGAATATTTCTGATTATTCCTCAAGCATAATAAACTTAAACACACCACTGAACCATTCATCTTCCATGACAAAAAGGCCACTGGAGACCAGAAGATAAGAAAAATGCAAACATGACAATAAACTGCTCATGTGGAATATACAGTAGCTTCTATGTTATTCTATATATACACTTAGATTTTTAATTAAATATTTCATCTGTGCATAAAAGGTTTATAAAATTTGCCTGCTAAGTTTTCTCTTTAAAGAGAAACTTTTATGAATATGTATGTTTTGTCCATACTCTGCACTAGCTTTCACAATATAACCCTGAGAAAGCTAACTGTTCCATTCAATACCCTTTTTATAAAGTGTGGTACTTTACAATTAAAGCTGACCTAGACTGAATCTGGTATTTACAGGACAGAGGTAAAACCCTTCATTTTTTTCCCTCCAAGGACACAGAGTCTTTCTCCAAGTAATTCAATTTGCCCAAATTGAAGTCATTCTCTTTTTTTTAATTTGGCCTCTGGAGTAATGAAGCAGATAAAATGGAAAGGCGGAAAGCATGAGTGTGGAGATTGGGAATGCCATTACATTGTTGTCCACCGATGTTCAGTTCTAGAACTACATCTAAGTACTTTTATTAGTGCTGCTTAATGTAATAGTGCCATAAACTACTCAAAAGTTAAAAGTGTCAATTAGTGCGTCTTTAAAATGGTCCTTTGTGCCAAATTGGGCATGATGACAGGAACTGGAAGCCTCCAACGAATGTGTTTAAAGGGTGGACAGCTTCATTCAGAGAGGTGTTCCAGCATACAGGTCCATTCAGCTCCAGTCCGTTAGGGCCACTGTCCTGCACTCTCCAGATTTTAGCTCCAACCCTAATCAAACACGGGCCAATAAGTCTAGGCTAATAAATCAAGGTCGTTTTATATGCAGGTGTGTCTGATTGGGGTTGGAGCTAGAATCTGGACAGTTGCCTTTCAGGTTCAAAGTCAACGGACATACAGTGATGGGCTTAAACAATGCACCGCTGATTTCTTTCAAAGGCTACTGAGACGGCAGTAAAAATGAAGAGGAAAACAAGATAGGAAAGAAGAGACAGTTCAGGAAAAGAACATTCCTCTGAGAGCAGGCCTTTAGGCACTCTTCACTACCGATTTATTTGCCTGGTAATTATACTGTGCGATCTGTTTTTTGTTTTCTTGTTTATTTCTTTGGTTGTTGGGAGAACTCTTTGTCACGCTACGTCAGTGCTGTGCAAAGAAGGATGCACAGTGTGGGAGAATTGGGTGGAAAAATAAAACAACACCGCAAGAGTCCCACACTGGAAAGCAGTAATTTCAACATCTGTTAACGAAGCAGCTACAGCTACTTGTGTTTTTACTTAATTGTGCTTGGTTTACTAAAGTATGTTCATGGTACACAGCCGTTAGTTAATTAGAATACGCTTTTTGCATTCTGTTCAACTAACATAAGTACACATTGCATTTTTACGTTCAAGATAAGCTTTGATTTTAAGAATCTCATTAAATCATGCTCTAAGCAACAAATCTTCATTATGATAATTTTAAAAGAGAGGTTTTTAAGTAAACAATCACTGCATATAAATTTACAATACATTTATACACCCGGCAGATGCTTTTATCCTAAATGTTTGTCAGTTTGTGCGTTACCTGGGAATCGAACATGTGATCCTGGCATTAAAAAGACATGCTCTACAAATACGCTACTGGAATACACTACAAAGCAATGAAAGGAGCAACATAATTACCAGATTTCCCTGCTGTGAAGCCTCTGTACAAAACTGTTAATGCAAACACTCGTTCTCTCCCTTTAAATCCGATGTCATCTTCCCTGACCATCTGATCTCAACCCATTCAGGCAGTTCACCAAACCAAGCAGAGAAAAATGAGCACGGTGCTGCTGTAAATGGCAAGAGCGGCTCATTGAAATACAGCACTTTACTCTCCTTTTCACATGCTAATTCTTTGCAAAGGGCAGAGATGATGAGGGCAGTGTTTAAGAATAATGATGGAGAACATTTGCCCTCTTTGGACCGTAACCAATCTGACGGCCTTCTGCTATTTTCATCACATGTACATTGTCTTGAAATGTCATCTCGGGTACATTGCTGGTGCAGGGTAATTTGCTTTGCTAAGAAACTTGTCACATGAACATGGCAAGTAACAACGGACAATGAAAAAGTGAGGTTCACCTGTTCTTTCAGTAGTTCTTTCATCTGCACTGCAATATTGAAGAACTTTTTTAGTTTATTCAGCATTATAATTACCACACACACAGACAAACAAACAAGCAGTGCCCTGCTTTCCCCGATAACAACTGAGTGAACTCAAACCTGCTGCAAATCTCATCACACCATAATCAAACAGCAGACACATTAAACATGATCACTCAATGCAGATATTGAAAAAAATAGCAATTGAAATGAAACTCTTAGGTTGCCATAAGTTATAGCTGTGTATACACAGCTTCAAGATTGGTTGATGAAATGTATTGATGAAATGTTCCCATATCAGCAAAAATACAAAGTACTGTAAGTGTTTACAAATCTATTCTAGGAGTGAAAGATCCAAAACCTGTCAAATAAGCTTATGTCATCGTTTTGATGCTTGGGACATTCAATTCAAAATAATTTGTATAGAGATTTTTTATACAATACATACTGTTCTAAAGCAGTTTTACAGAAAGGTGAAACAGAAAAATAAAACATTGTGCCCCGTTGAGTCAGAGACCTTTTTTGCATCTTTTACATTTAGTTGGTTTTGATCTGTTCTTCAAAGTCTTTCAGAAAGCTCTTTAACCCAACAACCGATTGGTGTTAATATTAGCAAATTACTTTTGAGACCGCTGTGATCTTCAAACCATAAAGATATAAAAATCAATAGAGGTCACAAAAATGTACACATCAGCTGGATGAAAAAAGCATTCTTGACACATCATCCTGAAAATTGTTTCTTGGTTGTATAATCAGAACAAGTCATTAAGTTCCATTCTCACTGTTTCTAATTGACACTCTCATTAAATAAAACTACAAGAACTACAGTGTCCACAGTAACTGAATGTACTAGGGTACTTGTAGACAAAGTGTTTATGTGTATTTCTATGTGATTCTTTGTAAAACAGACCCCTATTCATCTAGAGCTAGTCAGTTAATTTCAATTCACTGGAGTTACTTGAATGTACATCTTGAGGCATATTTATAATTTATAATCTAGGATCATTTATTTGAAAACACAAAAAAACCAATTACTAGGAGGAAACAACAAGATCATGAACATAATAGAATGCCAAAAAAATAAACTACGTATAGGAATAATTTATGAGGTGCATCACAAACGCATCTACATACACACTATTACAGTTAGAATACATGCTGGTTCATGAACACATCCTGTCTTCATTATAGTGTATATTCACTTTCTAAAGCCTGTAGCAGAGGCAGACTGCAGAAAGATTACAATAGCTCATTTACTAAAAAGTGAAATTTAGTAATGAAGAAAGAAAAAAGGAGAATATGATAAGTAACACGATAAGAAAGATGATTTACAATCACTTTCTAATATGGAGATGTAGCTTTAAATGCAGAAAATCTGAATATAAGCCAGTCTGGTAACAAACAATTGTTGTAATTGTATCAGTCTTTTTGTTAAAGACTAATAATTCATTCATTCAACATTCATTGAACATCTGGTACTATAAAACACCCATACACACCAAATACTAAAAAAAACGGTGTGTGTGAGAAAGAGACAGAGAGAGAGAGAGAGAGATGGAAAATATCACTACATATAAATATAATATGCAATTGTAATCACATATTTTGATGTCATTTGATGTCTTTGATGTCATTAGAAGATAGACATTGTTCATGTCAGTAAGCCAATATATCCGATCAGGACCATATCTTTCCAATCCCAAATATACAGATTACTAGTTACTAAGATGCTAAAAGTAGTCATGATTGTCAGGCATGATCATATATGTGCATTCCATTATCATTTCTTTTGTAATATAAAAAAATACTGCCTGCAGCCTTTTTTTAAAGCAACATCTTTTTTAAACAGTTTGTAAAAAAAACATTTTGTTGGCTTGATTGGTTTCTTTATAATGCCCGTGAGATTTCAGCTAATTACCAAGAATGAACGGATTCATGCAAAACAATCTTCCACTGGGACACCCGACCGATGTTTCAGGCTGCAAAAGATTCCAGCACATATTAAAAACATCTCGGACTACTTCACAGTCTGACAAAAAACAAATCACAACACCTTGTTGTTTTCAAACACTCCCCCTGTATTCTATTGGCCGGACAAACAGATAGTCCCGCCCACATTCAGACCACTGTCTGAACATTACATGGTTGAGCATGGGTCAATGAGCATAAACTGCTTATTTATTTCTGCATAGCTAGGCAAGAAGAAAGTATTTTATCATTGATAAAATGACACGCTACAGGTTTAAGCTCTGAGCAATTGTTCTCCTACATTTGTTAGCATAGCCGTAAGTCAAGTCAACTAGCTTGTGAAATTTTAATTAAGGGGAGCATCCTTACACAAGTCACGGTAACTCTCAGGATAACCTGGGGCACACTGATGTCAGATGAACTGACGAGAAAAGACAGACTCAGTTTAAACGACTTGCAGATCAAATGACTTCTCTCATCCCACATAAATACAGAACAAATGTGGAACAATTCTCTCCACCTTTGTAGATATTTTTGATTAGTTTTCTATGGCCAAAAATAGGGTACATCACAGGATCTAAAACTTTCTCAAACGCTTCTGTGAAACACAAAATGAAGCTTGGCTAGTGCTAGCAGCAATGTGCACTACTTTATACACATTAACACTCATTAACACTTATTAACACTTATTCCCACAAAATCTAAAGCTAATGGCTTGATAAACATGAGGGGAGTGCCACTGCAGATAGAAAAACACTATGGGTCGATGCATAAGAATTTACATTTTTCTGAGCTCCTACATCTTTCCAGCAGGTTCACTGATGCAGTTACCACAATTCTCACTTATTTCCACTAATATTTAATGACTCAAACTACAAACCATTTCCTTTAAAATACTGCACGAACGTCAGCAAATACAGTTGAGAAACTTTTTCCACAACACCTTCGAAAAAAAGTAATTCCAAATCAATAAAGCACAGCAGGAAGGTAAATTGCTCCGGATCTTTCCATACGCTTTTCATTTCCCTTGAAGGAGTAATGGAAAAAGAAAAGAAAAAAAATAAATCCAACCTTTAAAGTAACTTTCATTACCTTAAAAATAATAACAATTCTGCTATGATTCAAACACGTATAGCTTGTGTCAAAGGGGAGTGCAGATGTGCAGAGATGTTTTTTTGCACGGGCCTTAGCAAGAAATGCTTCTGTTATGCTGCCTGCCATCCTAAGAGACCTTCACTGAAGCATTAACAATTTGAAGTCCAAGGTCTTGCTGAGGTTATTTCTTGTTGTTCCATTGGTTGTTAGAACATTCTGAGTCCACCCACACAGTGGCTTGATCAAGACATATGACGCAAGATTCATGCATAGTTCAGCACCGTACTCGTCAACAAGCATGTACACCTGAAATAGGTCTGACATCAGTACATGACATTTAAACCCATAATTAGATGTGGGGAATGTTTCTATGATTTGCTTCAGCCCTCAGCTGTGTTACCAGACTGTTTCACTAGTCTCACAGTGAGACCAATTTCAGACAGTAACTTAAAGATGTTTTTTTACCCACTCAAATCTGTCAGGGTGTTGCTATGGAGTTGCTAAGGTCATCTGTGTGGGTGTAAACACATTGCTAGAGTGTCTCTTAGGCATTGCTAAGGGGTTGCTAGGGTTATTTTGGTCAAAACAAAATCATTGCTTCCTGGCCCAAACAAGCCAACCCCCAAGCTTCAATGATATACTGGTCCACAGACACAGAATGTATCTGGTCCCTCCTTTAATGCAAATCTATGGAATTTTTTTCAACTGTTTAATTGTCCACCAGGCAAAAACAGAAGTCAAAAGAAAAGTAATAACACACTTTTCCCAATAAGTGGCATGATGTACGTTATCCTTCATGTCCACAGATTTAAGAGCGAATATTATAGAGGGTTTTGACAAGCCTTTGCTGTCTTCAGTGTGGCCACAAACACACTGGCCTCTCTTTTTTTAATTTCAAGTTGGCAGTTATCAATGTCTGTTAGCTGGCATTCAGAACAATAAAAATGTACAACGAGTAGTCTGCGACTTGATCAGTTGCTCAAAGTGTCTTGAATATTTTGTAATAGTTCCTCATACTTTGCATATATTAGCATTTAATACAGTAAGTCATTATTTGAGACATCATAACAGGAATATGATTGCAATATAAATAGGTACAAAATGCCTTTATATACCCTCAGTGATGTGCAGGTTTATTGGGAATTGGCACCTATTACATGCAATGAGCTGGATGGCATCAGTAGTGTTTTAGTGTCCAAAGTGCTAATTGACTGTTTAGCTGTTATTCTCAAGGGAAGACACAGTTCTTGTGAGTGATTGCTTTTGTTTTTATGCATCTGTAGTGCCACTTTATGAGTCACTAATCTTGCCTTCCTGCTTTCAGGACTTTAACTCATAGTGGTTCTCAGGAGAGGGCAGGCCGGCTATGCATTGATTCTTTATTCCCTCCAGATAAACAAAAGCATATATACACATAGGAAATAAACAATACAAATAACATTTCTTTAATATTTCATTTGTCCGATTGTATTATTTCTGGCCACTATACTGCGCTCTGCATGAACATCGATGACTTCATCCAAAACAGCAGTAGGTTGCAGTAACGCATTACATGGTTATTCATCCACATGTAATGCGAAAAAAATGTCTAAAGCTGCAGGTAGCAGAAGGCCCACCATATAAACACATGACAAGTATTTTTAAATTCATACTTTATGGTGCTGTGTGGGCTATGTAAGCCTATTGGCTCTCCACGCGAGCATGTCTGTCACGCTTAAGAACTTGAATAAAGCCAGTTGAAACATAAAATGAGCAGCGGGGCTGCGAAGCATCAGCAACATGAGACGTCAGACAATATGGGAAGTTTTAAGGATAGACAAGAAATCACAGTTAGATGCTAGTGAGTTGTGAGTGGTTGAAAATACCTGTAGTTACATTACATGATATTTATGCACTGGGCAAATGCTTTCTTACAGTGTATTCAAGGCATATAATTTATCAGTACATGCACATTAAAATATTTTTTTGTACATTGTCATAGACTTTTAGTGTTTATAGAACATGGCATGCTGACTGTGCTACACAAACCAGGAGTGGGGACATGATAAATAATTCAAAGAAACATATAAAGAGTTTCCAGATGTGTTAACAGTAATTCTTAACAACTGTAATGTGTTTTGTTTATCCCAAACTCGGCTGGTGATTTCTTTCTTGGTGTTCTGTGGGAGTGTGATTGTGTGTGTGTGGGTGTGTATAGAGGGTGTAAAAGTAATCAGGCTCCTTTGTACAATAAAAACAATTATAAGATTGAAATGAAAGGCCAATCAACAAAAATGCCAATCAACAAACTTAATACCATTCAAGTTCTCAAGCCCCCCCCACCTCAAGAAATGTTACAGGAAATGAACGAGCATCTTCAGTATTCTTGCAACTCTGTGTCTAAGTTCCTTTAAATGGCTGCTTGTAAAAGGTGTGAATTATTTAGGGCAGGAGCCAGAAGAATTGGTCTCTTCACTATGGTCAGTCTAATTCTAATAAGCTGTCACAGGTGGTTGTCTAGCTCTGTTTAACACTGAGTCATAATGGATATAAAACACAAATTTCATCTGCCCCTGTCGTCGGAAATATATCTCCAGTTAGCAAAGCTCTAATATTACACCACATTATATTGTCAATATCATGACCTCAGAATTTTTAACAGGTCCAGTCTTTGTTGTAGCAGAGACACAGGCTTCTGTATTAAATTTTCATTAATTTAATTCATTATGAAACGTCTAACCTAATGTACAGCGACGCTTAAGCAGTCTGTTGTGGTCAGATAAAACGGCATGGATTTCATAATCTGCTGGTGTTGGTAAAATATAAGCAAATCTTCTATGGACAAAGGGGATCTAGAAGCCTTAAATATTAGCAGCTTGGATTAATACTACAGACCAGAGAAAGGATTCATTTTAGCTAAATAGTGTGATAGTATAAGCTGACTTAGTCTACTGTCCATGTGGACACATTACAGCCTGAAATAAATGGAGAGGCTGCATATGAAATATGAAATAGGAAGCCATTGCAGAGGGTCAAAAATATATAAATATTAGAAAAACATCAATACAACTTAAATCAAAACATGATGACATTAGTTCCAACAGTGCAATAACAGTTGTACTGCATTACATGAACTAAAAGCTTATCGACCTCTCAGACGTCTTGCTATTGGAGGCCGCTTTTTCATTTCAGACTAAGTGGCCTGTTGGGATTCTGTAATATAGTGCATTAGTCTATCTCTCTGTACAATATAACTATAAAACATTTATTCATAGGGACATTAGGATTATCTATCAACTCACTGCAGCCTTACCGGTCACAAGTCTTTAACAAGGCCGACTGAATTGTAATTCTTATTGATTTAGAAATGGAAGAGGAGTTACGATATTTTATATATAGCATCACTATTCACCAATACATAACTACTTCATGTTTGCTTCAGTTCATCTTCATGGCAATAAAGCAAAGCTAACCTGAAACTTAACACCCTTCAGATTTCAGTTTTGTTTAACATATGCTTTGATCAGGCAATGCAGAGAGGAGAAAAAGAATAAACGTTGTCATGGGAACATCAAGTACCACATTACTTACTGTATCTGAGTGACGTGTGATATGAATTGGACATATTTTAAATTAAAAGGAATAGAAAAAAACATGTTGCTGTTAACTGACATTCTACGAGAAAAGTCTCATAGAATGTGAATAAAATGAATATTTTGTTGATTCTGGTTAAATATGAAGACATCAAAATTAAGTATTAAAAAGTACAATGTATTAAATTCTCCAGAGCATCACCAGCGATGCTTCTGTTAGACAAAAACACTTATCAGTACATCCTTATCATAGTAGAGTTTAATCAGCATTAATTGTGGGGGCTTTACGCGGGTGCTGATTCTGCGCAGGCACTGTGGTTACCAATCAGTTCAATGATTGCATCTCCAACTGTAGAGTATCTAGTAAACTAAGGGGGCGTCGTGCTCGTAGCAATGAAGTACAACCCACAAAGCTCCCACATTTGCACAGGTCATTACATGGGAATCAAAGCAATGCAATGTCTGTTTGTTCATACGCTGCTCATGAATAGAATGCCAGCCAACACACTGTGAGACATGAGCATAATCACACCACTTGACCACTGAATGTCAACTGCAGTAAATATCACAGACCCCAGATTATCACACCAAATGAGTAACAGGGCTCAGTGCCATCGTGACTATATGACAACCATTTATCCAGTGTAAATAAAAATGAAGTCACCTGCTACAGAAAAATCCTCATGATAGAATGGAAAGATGTGTATTTTAATTCTCGAAAACAAGAGACCACCCTTGCTCTCACATCCAGGACTTGGGTCCAGTTGTTTGCAACTAACCTGTGGCACAAATTTAGAGACGTTATATGCAATGATTTATGCTTTTTTGTTCTTTTTTCTGTTATCCCAACAGCCTTTTAAGAAGAAACCTGTCCCACGTGACGTCAGTTAAAATAGGTCTCCCAGCCCAATGCTTCATAGATATAGCTTTTATCCTATTAAGAGCAACCCTTTGTAATATTCTACAGACGGGATCTAAGGAAGCGTTTCCATGGAAGCTTCTATGACAGACTGAATGCCTGACATGAGTAGCTTAACCTACATAAAATTCTGTCAAAGAGAATTCAGCCAGCCCACATCCTTCCTAATATTGTTTTGCAAATCACGCATCACTCAGCCACAACTGTGTTCCCATTGAAACACGAACTGCTCTTTCATTTGAACTATGATTGCTTCTGACCGCAAAGTATGTTCAGGGAAAATCTGAACGGACACTTAAACAACTGTCCTCAAACATGTGAATAAAAGAACTATAAATGCAATGACATTAACAACATCATGCCTTTTTATGTCTATACTTTGTCCTGTAATAACTGACCATAATCTATCAATCCATGGATCAAATGATTTTAATGATGTTCAAAATGGCAACCATTCATCCAACATATTTAATTATAAAAGCAACTCATACAGTTAAAATTCATAAGACTTCGTTTGTTTGTTTGTTTGTTTTTTAACACGAGCCACAAATACTCTATACATGCAAGGCAGAATGTGGCCCCTACTACTACCGTGTGCCCCATGGTGCACCTGTAACGCAGGAACTGTCACTTCGCATGGGAGCTATAGACGGGCCTACATCGCACTGGACATTACACACAAAATCCACATCCTACCATCTACCTCATGCATTTTCACAAGGTCAGCCTACCTCCGTGGCTAGTGTAGGAAGCAGATACGTGTGTTTGTCTTACCGTATACTCCCTGGCACAAAACTCCTTCGAATAGTACGGGCAATAGCCACAGCAGACCAAAAACAATATCCATCTTTACGTTAGTCTTAACATATCCAGTTCCGTGGCGACCGGTTCCACACGCACAGTCCGTGCAGTCTAATCTCCCACCTTGCGTGACCGTGTCAAATATCATCAAAATACAACTAAATAAGTGTCCGTTTGTGATATTTCTCTAGTCATGCCTTGCCATTGCAATGCAAATCTTTACTACCAAACTGGTTACCACAGAGAAGCAACACCAAACCCCGAGAGCTGGTTTTCCTCTCACACCTTCGCCGGCGTTAAGCACCGGTTGGATCCGCTGGCGAAAGTAAATGACAGCGCCATGGGAAACGCACGCACTATTAATCGGAGTCTGGTAACGCGCACTGGTATCCACCTCTTCGACGTTCACCCAAAAGATAAGACTGCGGAATTTAATGCGAAAAATAACCAATGAACGGCGAGACCCCCGCTCTCATCCTTTCACGATGACAGGACGCCGGTGAGACAGAAAGGCATGTCAATGAAAGGTATTCCTGGATGCCGAAGGCGGCGGATGCGAGGCGCTCATATAGTAACACTGTGAATCTTCGTCCTCGGGGTTCATCCAGCAGATGAAAAGATGAATCCGTTATTTCATAAGCGCCGCGAGGCAGCTTTACTTCTCGGAAGTCTCAAGCTCCGGCAAAACCGATGACACGCACAGATGTGTCAGGACGACAATTTTCAGAATAAAGCGTAATTTAGACTGGATGAAATGGGAAGGGTGGTCGGGCACGCTGCGCCATACGTACTGCGCTGGAACGCTGGAGCCCAGCTGGCGGACTACGTCAAAGAGCGCGTGAGTGAGCGAGTGAGCGCGCGCGCGCTTCCGTCTCATTTGTATGAGAAGCACTCGCGCACTGAGAATGTTCGCAGCAGAGCAACGTGAACTTCATTATAAATTAAAGGCGGTATACATGCTTTAAGGCGTTTGTTCGTACGTTTGTTTGAGATCGCGTAGCTGAACGTTTATTTCGGTGCGCATCCTTGTCTTTCGAAGCCTCTGCTGAGTTTGTATTAAAACTATTTAAATGCATCTATTCCTATGCATTCTTTATTTTTCAGACAAGGACTTCTTCAAGCTGAATTTCAACAGAATGGTTCTGCAGGGGTACGATCATTCGAAGCATCTACCATACTGTTGCATTCAATTGCGTTGCAATTGTGTTATATTAAAATGCCAGGATTCACTTAATTTGTATGATGACCTTTCAGTGAAGAATGTGCTTTGCTAATTATTTGCTGTTATTTACAATTAATTGCACTTTTACCCAAAGGGATGCAAATATCTTCCACTTGCACTTAGTAAGGATAAGGATAAGGATAACCCCTGCTGGGGTTAATGTCCTGGTTCAAGGGCAGAAAACGGTTCTCAATAAATCTTGCTCATAGATCACCCTGATTGAACCTGTGATTTGTACTAGCCAGTTTACATTCCTATATACCAAGCTACCATCATAATAAATGTATTCCATATGATCTTCTTGTTTCAACAGTATGTATATTTTAAGAGTACACTTTTAAATTGCACTTACAATGATCATTGCAAGTCAGGCAGCCAAGTTAATAACTGAGTGCTTTCCATTGCGAATCGTTTTCAAATTGTCTGCTTTGACAATGAGGCTTCTGGCCAACATAAGAATTGTTGATCACTAAATTGTGTACTGTACATATAGTGCCATCTTCTGGAATAAGAAAACAAAGAGTTTATGTAACAAGTTATTTGAAAATAGGACACGTTCATAAGAGCAGTATACACCAGTGTACAACAGTCAATTTGAGGAACCCAAACTTTACTAACAATAATAATTATTTTTATTAATTGTCTACTTACCAATCAACCATTGTGGATAAATATAGCTAAAACTACCTTTAAAAATACACAAAACAAATATTCATCTGAACTTGCCTTGCATAAAGGGCAGTCGAAAGAGTGAAAAAAAAATTGCTTAATAAACTACTACTGCATCTGTTTCTTAAAGGCAGTGCTGATTCACATGCATGCACAATATTTACTAGCAGTTTGTATTTTGCTCACAACACAAACAATGAGTTGGACACTTGTGAACCAATAAGATGGGTTTTCCGTCCATTGGCCCAGAAGTGCCAATGTCAGAAGTGAAATTTGAAGAAAAATGTGACTTATGTCAAACACTTACTTTAGCGTACAGAGTAGACTAGCTCAGTAGAACTCTCAAACTCTGCCAAGCTAGTGAGTTAAAGCACCACTGTAACAAACACTGTTTTTGTTCTGTAAATTACTCAGAATGGGAGATGGGTATGTTAGCTAATTATTAGTTCCCGGGCTTATGGACCAAAGAGATCTTCAATTCCTAAGAAAGACTCATCTAAGAATGACAGCCAACGCACTGTAACTGATGAGCCAGCTTTGGTCCATTACACAAACATAACACTGTTCACCACTTAAATGTTGCGTGCAAATCAAAAAATCAATACTGGGTTTGATGAGGTCTCTGTTAGGAGCCCCAAAAGACTTGAAGATATTTGGGTCTACGGTTTTAAATAAAGGAACGCAAATGCATTTTTAAACATTTTTACAAATTTGTTACACTTTTATAATGTACAATATATTATCAATGCATAACAACAACCTGTTAAGTCTAAACTGGACAGAAGTAAAAACCGTATCTGATTTCACATAAAACAAGTAAAAATATGGGACAAAACTTCAATGACAACTAACTATAAGATGTTGCATATTTCCTAGTTTCCTCGCAAATAAGAGGTAAACATATGGTTTATTTATATAATATATAATTTTAAAGGAATTAATCACTAGGAAATTCAATAATAAAAACATTATACAACATTGCAGCAGATTTTGTTGTTAATCAGGAGTCCAGTTGACTGTCTGATCTGCAATGTTTTATTAAGCATCTTTGTTTGAATGTTTTCCTCATTCAAGTAAATGGACCGAGAAGTAATTATCTTCAGAAAAATCTTCAGAATAGAGGCAAAACACCTACACAATTACAAAATCTCCTAAAGCAAAACAAATGACATTCGTCTTTCTTACTGAAGACAGAAAAAGCATTTATATTTTCTACTCAGCTAATCTTTCTTTCTCCAGTTCACCTTGTTCTCTTTATCAGTTTCCAGATGACTTTATCAGCAAAGTATTTTCAAAGAAATTCTGTGTGAATACTGTTTATTTACATTTGACCTAGCCATGACCTTGTAAAGATATAGGGGTTTTAATCTTATAGTTAGTTTGCATCACATCAGTGTGAATCTTTAAAGTATTCAGATCCTGTCTGGATGCTGGAACTACAGAGTGTTAATTAAAACGTGAAGGTCAGTAACATTTAATTAAAGTCTCACAATTTGAAAATGCAACCTATATTCACATCGAGTCATTCCCACATCTTGAGAATCTGTAGTTATACAGATCACTGCATCTTACAATTAACAGGAAAAAGCCTTAAAAGGTACGTTATATGACAAAAAAGTACAAGGACACCCCCTTCTCATTAAAAGGTTCCATTGCTAAACCATACCTGTAGTTAAGCTTTCTGTTTAATGAATAGAAAAACTTTATTTTAAGCATTCCTACTAATTTACGTTTACACATTTGGCAGATGCTTTCATACAAAGCAACGTACAGTGCATTCAGGGTATACAGTTTATCAGTACTTGTGTTTCCTTGGAATCAAACACACAACCTTTGTGTTGCTAACGCAACGCTCTACTATTTGAGCTACAGAAACAACTAACAGTATATGATTGTTGTACATGGTGATGTATAAACATGTACAGACTGTGCCTGTGCTGTGTCACTTCACTAACAGCAAGTTAGACCCAAAAAAATTAATTATTATTAAACTAAAATATAATAAAAATTAAATGAAAAAAAACAATTAAATGAAAATAAATTTGATCCAAAGGGTGTTCCACAAGGTTCAGGTCTGGGCTTTGTGAATGCAAGTTATGTTCAGAAAACCATTTCTATATGGACCTCACTTGACAACGACAGAATGCTAGAATAGAACAGGGCCCCTATAAACTGTTGGCAGAAAGTTGAAAGCATACAATTATCCGGAATGCTATTGTATTCTGTCACAAATTACTGGAATAACCAAACCTGATAATTAGAAGGGCGAGTCCACTCACTTTTGGCCATATAATGCATGTTACCCTGCAGCTGTTGGATGGATGGATAGATGGAGCTAATGATGCAGTATAATAACCTGGACGGCTGTGAGGTTTCTGGCGAGAGGCTGTCTCGTCACTCTCAGCTCACTGTTGGGAAAGCTAATTTTAACCTAACACTAATTTGCCTCAGCTCTCTGACAAACACCAATTTCAAACTCACCCTAATTAATCAATATCATGGGCCACTACACCAAATGTGCAGCTGTCATCTCTGCTCTGAGGCCCTGTAAGGTGTGTAGCTTTAGCTAAAGACTAGCAATTACCCTGACACACAATAAAAGTGCTCTAATGGTCCCTGCCATGGTCATATGTATTCCCTTGAGTGAGCAATCTCAATACGCCTGACATCATTGCACTAATCTGAGGAACATTGCATGAAATTTCTATAGTAAAGGCATTTCTGTTTAATAAAATGCAAAACTTTATTGTCATTATTATTTTGTAAATAGTAGTGATTGATATGTACAGCCTGTGTACACTCTTAAAAATAAAGGTTCCTAAAAGGTTCTTCACAGTGATTCCTTAGTAGAACCTCTTTTCTAGTTCCCCAAAAAACTATTCAGTTAAAGTTTGTTAAAAGAACCATTTCTTTCTTACCCCTATAGTGTAAACAACATTTTTCCACTACAAAGGACTTTTTATGAAACAGGAAGGTTCTACAGATGTTACTTCAGATGGTTCTTCATGGAACCAGTTCTTCTATGGCAGCGTGAGGCACCTTTTTTAAAGGTGCTAGTTTGCAGTAAACAAAGGTTTACTAATTGCAAACTAAATATCTGATATATATCTGGAAAGATCTATTCTGGACGCTCAGTCTCATGCCATTGTATCTCATTATAAATGCATAGGGTACAGTTGTGGACCTCAAACAGAACCTGCTGAAGCATTCAGAGAAAGGTGAAGGCAGCGCAACAGAGTGAAGTGAGAGACAGATGCTTCTATGGTTTTCTCCCATGACACTCATGCTTCACAGGATGCTTAGCACAGTTCACTGCTTTAGCTAATTATCATGTGTCTGCGCTGTGGTTTGTGTGTGTGTGTGTATGCAGTTAACTCAACATCACTGTGGCTATGTCTGCATATTATAAGCCATGGGCCTGTATTAGTTGCTATATGTTATAAATATGGCAGCCATCTAAAGACTTTTCCAGGACATACTGAATGTGTATTTTGGCTCGCTAAGTGTATGGTTGAGCACCAACTCATATTTAAACTGCACTGTATAGAGTATCACTATTAACCTATTGGGATTGATTAGCTTTTTCTAAGGGTTTGACCCTTCCCAGCCACATATACAGGTGTAGAAGAGAAAAAGAGATTTATTCATTATTTAGGTGGACAGTTGTGTATCTGTGATATTGTAATTATTTTTGTAAAAGAATACAATTATCAAAGATACATTTTATTTGCAACAGGATGCAATTTCATCTTTAATGCATGTTTATGCAAGTTTTTTGCAAGTTTATGCCACAAAAGATCAGATAAATGACATCAGGCAATTCTCTATGATTCATGTGCACCCATTCCCCCACTTTTGCAAGTGGCTTATTTTGGGCTTGTTTTGTTAGACTGGGTTGCTCGTTTCTAGCAAGATCAGACAGGAGCGCTCAACATTGCATTTAAACACTCACTTCATTCAGACATCTGGCCTGTCTGCGTTTTTACATCTCACAGCTTTGATCAATAGAGATTATTGCAGTTTGTGATGCAACTTTTTCATAAACAACCCACAAAAACATTATATGAAACAACTGATTTTTTTCACATAACGCTAAACAAAACGTACAATGTATAAAAAAGATGTGCAATTTGGTGTTCAGAGTTGCATCTAATCTGCAGTTCTAACAAAAGCTGAACAAAACGTTTAAATCCACTAGCTGCTATTAAAGTACTGTTAGCTGATAGAAGCTTGTGCTTTTTGTACTATTTATAAAGTGCATTGTTGTTCCGATGCACAAAGAAAGGAAAAAATTAAATGTTAATTTGTACAACATTGTTTGTACAGTATTGATGCCTAATTATTGCCTAACAGTTATCAAAACTGACTGCATTTAATATTAAATACTGATGGTCTATTTGTAGCAATGGGTAAACCTCTCTTAAGGTGTGTCCCCAGAGTGCAGCTATCCAATCAAATCCTGTGATGTAAGTACTTCACACTCCTTCCCACCCCACATGGAAGTGTTGTAGTGGCATCATCATTCACTTAGAGGGTGAAAATTACTTTGTGTGTCTAAGCTGTAAATTGCTGTTCACAGTGTAACCCTCAAGGGGAAATCCCACAGCTATTAGCATCGGTCCCAAGAGGTCAGGTTACTTAAGGTCTGACCAGTCCCAAGAGGTCAGGCTAACCCCAGAGGTTGGCTAGTTAACACGAGTCACTTATCCCTTGCAGTAACAGCAGCTATGTTTTAAGGGCGGTCAAAAGTGTAAAATGTATCTTACCACATTACTGCACACACCTGTACCTTTGATAAGGTAGAAATATTAATGTGTTGAGGATCATACACATTTAACTGCATTTTAATGTTTTTCCAATAGAGTGCGCCATAGTATCACAAATACAATACAGGAACCGCTTTGGGAACATTTTATTTTATTGCATTTATGCATTTGCGTTCCCTGAGAACAGAATCCAAAGTCGAACCTTTGCGCTCTACCAATTGAGCTACAGATTCTTCCGTGTCCTGTTCTTAAAGTCAGACTATAATGCTACAGTACTGAACATTATTTCTCAGCCTGAGGAATGACTACTTTTATAATATCACCATTGATTTAAACACTATATGACAGAAAACTTTGTTGTGTAACTCAATTTAAATGAATGTAGCCGTATGTACTTAAACAGTCAAACGAGTTAAGATTTAAAACTCTTTCACTTTTAGATTTAAAAACATAATCTGTCCTTCAATGACAGCCCAGCATCAGACAAACACTTTACTGGTTTACTGGTTTGTTGTGAATTACCCTGTAAATTGCTGTGTAGACCAAAATGCCCAAGAGGTTCAGTTGATTTGCTCTGCTTTACATCAGTTACTTATGCCTGTATGATGAATATTTCAACAGTTTAATTTTCATTAATGATAAAGAGAAACTACCAGCTGTGTGAGAGGAACAGATGTCATGAACATAAACATTTCAGTTTGCTCTTTTAATTAAACAGCCAGCTGTCACTGACAGACTGCAGCAAAAATACCAAATTACTTTTTCTCTTTTGACAGCAGAAACAATATTAAGTTTTCAAGTTTATATTCAGGGAATTAGGAAGGATATTTCTTGCCCTTTTCTTGTCATAGGCATCAGTGCAGGCAATAATGTCTAAAGCCTAATAATGTCTAAACACCTTTCTTTCAACTAGTTATGTCTATATGCTAAATATTACTGATGCTGCATACACTTAATATATAAACTAACTGTTTCTAGCCAATAATATTTAGTGTAAGGAAAGTTTTCCTAAACCCTGTTTTGATGTCATAAAATATTTGACTTATTTAATACATTTTTAATCTTTTATTTTTTATAGAAATCAGTCTCTTCTTTCTAAATTTCTAAGAAGCCCCATCCAGTGGCCGAACTTGGAACTTCTATATAGAGGGTGTTGTATAATCAAACCCTTCCCTCACTCAAACCTAACCATACACTAGCTAGAGGAACTGTGGGAAAACAATACAATAAACCTAACAGATAACCACAGATGAATGTCGAATCTATTTATATATACTTATTTTACAACAGATAATACGAACAGGTCCCAGTTTTTGCCATTCATTATGCAAAATGTCATATTAGACAATACACATTACTTACCTCTCACTAACTGTAACCAACTTATACACTATAAAATGAAGATTAATGAGGGATTAAGTAAGGGCATTTGAACACATACATAATGCAGCAAAACACAGTACAAAGTCTTATTTTGATATGATATCTTATGCACCTCATGATGTATCATTGACACGAACAGAGGCAAATTTCCAGTTTTCCATTTTCTCTAGCCACACTGCCAGCTACTCTCAGTTGTTGCAGAAGTCAGTTGGCATCCCACGAATTTGTACATCATTATTATGCTGACCGATACTTATATAATAGATATCGACTATGTGACTGAATAACTCAATCACCTGCAAAATAACAGTGTGACAGTCAGTCATAAAGATCAGATTGGAAACCAAATGAAAATTGTGTGCAGTATGGGGTAAGCTTAGGATCTCACTTTACTGTAATAATCTGGTCTTTCGAACTTCCTGTGGTGTTCCGAGACTTCTGAAGACAATTCAGAAAGAGTTGGAAGTTCTTCCTAATTAAAAAGTTGCAGCTTCTACAAGCCACATCCACTTGTTTCATGAAATTAAAGCTTCCAAGCCACTACCCTACCACATTTGAATCTTTGGTTGATCTTGACAAAAGCAATGCCAAAGTAATGGGTTCGAGAACCAGGAAATACATGCAAAAGACCATGAATGCACTGCAAGTTGTTTTGGATAAAATCATCTACCAAAATGCATTTACGTAAACCCACAGGAAAGCATGTCTAGTTTATATGGTAGGTTTGGACTCACATAAGTGTTTCCCATCAAAGTTTCAGTGTTCTACAACAACATCGCTTGATAATGCTTAAAAGTGTTTGAAAATCACTTATATTGTGCTCATATTGTTGTATCATTTATGTAATTGTCTTGCAGTCACCTGTGTCACTGCAAAATAAAACAGCTACTTATGTAACCTAACTACTCTCAAAACATTCACTGGTTTTACATGAACTCAAAGCCTTAGTCTGACTCATCCAGTGCTGCAGTGGAGATCTTCTGGTCTCTCTCTCTTCCTGGTGGTTTCATCCTGTAATGAAATGTTGCAAACACTTTGAGCAAGGAAGCAGTGATGGAAAGTATAAATTCGCAGTCCCACTCTGCCTTGCAAAGTTAACGTAATAATTTCATGTTTTAAATCAAGTCTTTTAGACTATGATCTGTCCTGTGACAGATAAGTTTGGCTCAGCTATAATCAAAATCAGAAAAAACTGTATCAGCAGATACCTGCAAAATCGTATCTAAAACTTATAAGCCAAAGCCATTTTCCTTAGTTGGTAGATACTGCATTGTCTACGTACGATAAAGAACTTTGTAGGCCTAGAATATTGAGAAATTCAGGTCTCCACAGTGTTTTATTTTTGTGTGAGACAAAATGCCCATAACCATGTAATACAATTTGATGTTTTCTGTGTACATAAATAATCTATCATTAGAAAAATGGCTGAAATGAAAATAATGTTGTCTGCAGGCCTGCCTGACTGTGAACTCATCAAGCAGTGATGTGGTAATACAGATCTGTTTCCATTTCACAGATGATACACTGAGCAGCTCATTTTTTGTCTACCACGCTCTCAGACCTTCGCATCACGCTATATTTGTTTTGAAACATTTATTGTGCAAAATTGTTTTTGCAGCTTCCAAATGCACAAAATTGAAGCTGCATTTCAAATGTCTGACAGCTACATTGGGACATTAACTGGGCACATTCACTGCCAAGCTCTCACAACACTGAAAGTAAAGTATCACTTGTGGTAAAGTATCTACTTAATAGTGTTCATCAATATAGATGAAATTTAACAGGTCTTGGTATGATGCATTGAACTGTTCTGTTTTATATTTTAACAGTCTATGGACAAGGGAACATTAAAGAGATAGTACACCCCAATAAATAATTCAGTCATCATTTACTTCCAAACCCATGTGTCTTCCTTGCAACTAAACAGTAGATGACTGGCAGAACATCTACAGCTAGTCTGTTCCATACAATGAGAGCGTATGGGGACCGAGGGCACCTCTGAAGTTATTTGAAACTTATTTCAGAGGGCCAATGAAAAGATATTGGAACATTTCTTTACAACAGGATGCAATGAAATTGCCTTCTTTATTATCTCTGAAGTGTCTCTGGGTGGCACTGTTTGTCAGTAGAAAGCCATGCTAAGCTCATTACAAGGCAAGTGATGAGTTCTGTGTGTCTATCTATATCAGTATATTTGTGTATAAGAGAGGATATGTTACTGTTTTTCATGTCCAATGGATCTTAAGCAATATCTTATAGATTATGTAGAATTTACATGTTCTCTGCAGTTTCATTAAAAGGTCTTGCACTAACCCTTTTAGCTACACATTGTCCTATAAACAACGCGCATATATAAACCAAAATCAGGTACCCAATACACATTTTTGTGTTCTATGGATTTTGTTTCATATAGGACTGAAAGTGCAATTTTTATCATACCTTTTTAAATTGCAGATACTAGGCTATTGTGTTTCTCTCCAAATCCAGCTGAAATGTATTCAATATATTTCTTAGAATGTAAAAACCAGTTTGAGAATATACAGTCACATTATAAGCAGTTTCATCTGCACACAAACAAGCAAACACACAAACTGCAGCACCTATGAATTTTAAAACAAGATGAATGAACAGCTTTATCATTTCACACTTTAAGACATGTTGTTTCAGTTCTCACTATATTACACACACACTCCACACACACACACACTCCACGCACACACACACACACACTACACGCACACACACACACACACACACACACACTACACATACACCTTGATAACAAGCAGAATTCTCCAGGTGTGAATGATTCATTCACAAGCAGCTGCACAATCACTGTAGAAGGCAGTGGAGCAGCTCACAAGACTTTCTGGAGACAATTAGAGAAAAAGGTTTGGTATAGAAACTGCTTATTGTCATGAAGTTGAGAACTGCGAGTGACCTGTAACTCATTAGCAGGCTAGTTCCTGTCACAGTGTGAAACGCCACAGCACAGTGAGACTTCTCACCCGCTTGGTGTTCATCCAAAACTCAATGTTTAATAACATTTAAAGTGCAAAACCTTACAAAGATGAGGTTAGTGTGGATTTTAATGACAGTATTGTTGTACGAAACAATTTTTTAAAGCCCACTTCAAGACCTACAGTTAACATTAAATAAAAATACCATTTTAATGTATTTATACATGTTTCTGGTGCACGATTTATCTGTGCATGTTAATTCAAGAGGAATAACGTTTCTGTAATCTTTTTATCAAAATGTAATAAAGGTTCTGCCTCTGCTGACGTCACCAATCCCTCTTATTTTTTAGCCCCTCTTCCAAGCCACCTGTCACTCATAGAGACCATTTTTAATGATCCAGTCAATTCTTGATGGAAAAAGTCCCACCCTGCATTTTATTCTTATTCAATATCCTACTTTACTCTGTAATACATCACATTACTGAAGTAAAATGGGCTGTAAATGCCATTTTGTGTTGAGATTTACTCACTAACATCTCTTAGCATGTATGAATGAGAGAAAGAAAGAGTGAACGAGAGAAAGGGAGAGAGAGAGTGAGAGATAGAGAGGCTGGCTGACAGTTAGAAAGACAGAAGCAGTGATCTGGATATAAAGAGGAAAAATCTGGGACTGACAGAAACACAAGTGTGTAAATTCTTTCCTACAGGAGGCCGAACCATCACACAAGCCTAGAGAGCAAAGAAGAGATTTGCTTGTTGTTTCATTCCATGATCGATTAATGGATCTATTTATTGCTACACTGACTGACAGACAGACAGATGAGATTTGTCTGTCATTGTCCGGAAGAAATCAGCAGGAAGATGAGCTGAAATCGCCTTTAAAAGTCTGACAGCTTAAACAAATGAATGAACAGAGCAACAATGAATGATGTGAATAATGAATCACAGTGTAAAATAATAAAGATTTTCCATTACTGGGATGAATTCATAATTGACACTTTCAAATATACTTTCATAAAAAAAAAAAAGTTACATCCTAAAAATCCCAACCAGAACTAAAATAAACAAATAGAGAAAGTACTCTTTTTATAACCACTGTTTTGCTATTTATATAAAGCTGTGAGTGGGAGAAAATGGCCCCTTTCACTGCATATCTCTTTGCTATGGACAGCATAGTCCACATATTCCTGGATGCAAAAACAAGGCTGTGAGAGATAAATATACTTTGTGGTTAATTTCAATAGTTTGGTATAGTTTTACAACCAATGTTTTTCAAGTTTTTTTTGTCCATAGTATGATATATTAGACAGTAATTCCATCCTTCACAGCCTCATTTTTTATCCATGTCAAATTAAACATGTCTCTAGACTAACTAAGGTCCGTTGACGATTAAATCATCTGATCATTTCTGTGACTAATTACCACCCTTAGTCCAACTCACTCACTTCACAATTAATCAGAGTCCCACAAGAAGTTTTACATGTAGCCCAAAAATTGAGCTACAATTTTGACAAGCATAAATTATTTCTCAAAAAAGTGTGCCCATCGAACGCAGAACTTTCCAGCAAAAACATCACTATGAGAAAGAACAGCTTGACATTTCTTTCAATTCGAAGAGTCTTAGTCCAAAAATCACAGTTACTAAAAAACTGTCCAAATACAGGATACTACTGTATTTAAAATCAATAGACTTTCCCAGAAACCTACAAGCCATGTTTCACTGGTAGATGGATTTATGATGTCTGCTAGACATCTACTCCTACGCTTGGCAGCACTTATTTTCCAGCATAACTCTACAGTACTAATCTGTGGGCATCTGTGCAATTTAAGGATCTATATGGTATTAAGAGCTTGGTCTGTGAGCTGAGAAGAGCTCTTTATTGGGTATCAATGGATATCCAACAGTGGCAGCTGGGCATCTGCGGTTCCTAGCACATAATACCTAAGGTTAGACTGTGACATGTGTAACTTTACACACACACACAAACACACACACTTTTATTTTGTTGACCTTAATGTCATGGATCTGGCCCTATCCAACTCATGGAAAGGCCCAACTAGGCTACATTAAAAATTGGAGAGGTCTGCAGCGAGTCTACAGTGAGTTAATCTCTATGAAGTGGATAGGAGAAAAGATGGGAAGACTTGTGAGGGGTGTGAGAGAAAAGAGAATATGGCCCTGGGCTCTCTTATCCTCACCATGATGCTTCATAAAATGTGTGTGTTTGTGTGCCCATCCAAGGCCTGTGGGTAGAAAGTGTTCAAATTGTCCTTGCTCTCTTTTCAGAGATTCTAGGTGCTATAAAACCTCAGTGACACACGCAAACAAACATGCACACGCACACAAACACATCAACCTCTGGAGCTCATGTGGTTGCCAAGGTTACCAATATCAGTCAGAAATACATCAAAACATGCTCAAGACGCCTCTTACTCTTTCCATAATCCACCTCAACATTGAGATAAAGACTGAGTGCCTCATCAAACACTTTTTTTTCTCTGCAGTTAGCCATCTGTATGTAAAACATGATTGGTCAACCTTGCGTTTGCTTTTTGATAAACAAACTCAACGGTATGGTGCCCAAAAAACAAGATCCAAGACCTTGTGAGATTTACAAAACCAAGAAATGAATTCCTACAAAGAAAGCCTATTTACAGTTTATTAAATTGAGTTTCTGGGGTCTGCATATAGTTGCTCTTACAAAGCAGAATTTAGGCTTAGATTTAGGCCCAGGAAAGCATGCAGACCTCAGACACTCAACTTAATAAACTGTAAATAAGCTCTATTTTTGCAAAAGTTAATGTAGGAAAGGTCTGCAAAGTTTGTGGAAGTGACAATTAGTCGTGCAGCTGAGGCTGTGTCTTTTTTCACTGTGTTCTTCATAGCGGATGTACCATTTCTAAGGCTTCCTTTAAAGTGGAGCATCCTGTCAAAGTGGAGCTCTGAGGTGTAAAACAAGGCTGTGGAAAATGTTCTAATGGGCACCAACAGCAGTTTGTGAGCAAGCGTTAAACTTTTTGACTTTCAGCAATGACGAATGCAACTATTAGGGCTGTCCACATAATGTGTTTATTTAGTAAAATTAATTATTACAAAAACATAAAAAATGAACATTAGTAATCACATCCCCTTGCACTCAAGGACAACCGGATGAAGTGTAAAAATAACAGAACGGAACATAGAGGCCTCGAGACATGTTTTTCAAAAGTTTAACTATTTTTTGACACAGACTTTTTAAAACATTGACGTAATGGCCAAACAACTACAAAATAGGCCAACAGCTAAAAAATAGCTCAGATAGAATATAACAACACAGCCCTCAAGACCACCAAGGGTTGACTGACAAACTCAATTGCAAAATGGATTGCTGTGGACTGTAAGCCACTGATAGGCTAATGTTCAATCAAATGGAAATAAAACAAACAATCTATTGACTTTTAAAGCCACTTTTCAGTCTCAATAATGTAACGTCAGAGAACAAAAAGGGCAGACAAGAGGGACCGGGATGAATGAGACAATTATCGCTGTAAAAGAAGCTTCTCTCATCCAATTGTTCCATGATGTAAACAGTGAGAGTAATCTCTCTCGCTCTCTCTCTCATACACACACAAGTGCAGCTTGCTTCACAGCTGGGTTCATTCTCATGGGAGATGGCCGTGCTCAGAGGAAATTGCGAGTAGAAAGATATCACTATTCTGTCTGCTGTTTCCAAATAGCATCTGTTGTGCACTTAATGTGGTTTCAGGAGTGAAGCTAGAGAAACCGATGTAGGTTTAGTAATGCGTCTATGTGTAAATTCAATCCTGGAGGACCAAAACAACTACCAGGACAATCCATTTGATCCCTTCCTTTTTCTTTAAAGAATTCTTTTCCACATTCTCTGTTTAAAATATATATTACAGCGTACTTGGGTAAAAGAGTTAAGGCCACAACTATTATTATTTAAAACCCACAGCAAAAGTCACTTATAAGTCTTGCCCTTATTTTCTACAAAAACAAACCACTTGTAAACAATAGCTGTGTTCACAATGAAGCAGAATACAGCTGTCAGTTCTGCTTAAAATGTTAAATACAGTTGCGTTCATACAGTCTGTATATGAAACTGCACTACATTCTGTAACTGAATTCTCAAAAAAGCTGAATTTTGACAGTTTGAACTGAAATACGAACTGAATTCATTTCACTTGTATAGTGCTATTCACAGTACAGTACAGCCCAAAGTAGCTGAAATACAGAGACTACAAAATACAAAGAACTACAATAAGGGCAACTAGCAAGTGCCTTTTGAAACAAATGTTCTTTTCTTTATGAACACTAAATATTTACTCATTATCATTCCTGCTCAGTTCTCTTTATAAGTAAGATTAACTGACAGAAGACTCCCTCTAAACCTCTACCTTATTCCTTTCAGGCCCTCAGGAAGGGCCATTGAGGAAGAAGGGACAGAAGCATTGATCTACATGGATGATATGTGTGAGTCATGCTATGTGTCAGTTGAGGTAACACCTCATGCTCACACAGGTAATAAGTGAGGCCAGCTGCCGTGTGACTTTAGTGAGTAATCTTCATCAGCATCACCTTCGTAAGTAAGGGGAGGTGAAACAACACACGTTAATCAATAAGAGGAAGCTAGGAAATATCTGACAGTGTTTTCAATCCTGAATCAAGGTCATCTAAAACACATCTACATTCCTCCAGTCCTGCCTTTTCACTTTTAGCAGCTGCTCTCCACTGACACACTTATACCAGCCTAGACAACAGCTGTCTGAATTATAATGCCTTTTTAAAGTCTTCAGAAGACTTTAAATGTATTGATTTATTAAAATTAATTAATTTATTTAGTCTATATATAAATGATCTGTTGAACACGCCGTCACAGATAAACTATTTGGGCTATTTAGAGAAAAAAAACGTAAATGATCGTTCTGAAACAGTTACGATTAATTGTTTTGACAGTGTTAAATTTGCTGTAGAAAACAGTGACACTGTCTGGAGTTTAGACAGCTATTTGAATGAGTATGCACAAACTGTTTACACTTGACCGTGTTTCTCCGCAGAATAAATATAAACACGATCTATTAATATTTATATATGGGAATTAAGCAGAGTATTAACGCAGCTTTGGCGATCACTGTGTTTAAAGACTCACGTGTGGATTATGATGCTCTGAAGCGCGCTGACGTTGTTCTGCTGAATGAGAAAAGACGGTGGCCCGCAGGTGCCCGACGCAGCACAATCTTTAATAAAACAAACATAAGATGTTATTGAAATAAACGACAACACGGTAAAAGTCACAACACTACATATCACAACGCCATTTCATTTAAAATTAATATATCTGATACGTTTAAAGTTAATTAAAAACTTAAAGTTATTTAAAAGTTTACTTACCACAGAATAGTGGACAATTTACTCAATGCAATTTTATTATAATGTAAGTCATGACAACGGAAATGTATATGTCAAATCATAACAACGGATTTTGTATTCAGTCTTTTTTTTATTATACTGTTAATAATGTGCGTTATATTGTTTATTTGTACAATACACGTATTTTTAGTTATGTTACCATAACTGTGAGGGTCTTTTTAAATAAAACATTGTTTTTCCAGCAGCTACAGGATCGCAGCCAATCTCACTGAAAACGAACCGTGTGTGACCTACTGCGTCAACCGAGGCAGCAGAACAATTACACTGAATGAGTTCCACCTGTAGCAGCAGGTACCTTTATTTCTGAGCATCCTTATGTTTGATGTTATCTAGCCCTACATCCAAGTCTGTTTTAACTAAATAGTTAGCTGTCCAGTAAGTAAAACAGAGTAAATAAACCAGTGTTTGATCTAACGTGTTTAATATGATAGAATCATAGTATTAGGGTAGCCATGATTACATGATTTTGTTTGAAATCTGTCTTAAAATTTGCAGACTGCAGCTGAGTCGCCCCGATAAGAAATCTTCAAAACAGGTGAGGCTACAGTTATGTAGTGTAATTGAGCCTTTAGTTCAGACAGAGATGGAAGGTTGATGTGGACTTTACGTATGACTTTTATATGACATGTGTCTGAATAAATATGACTGTGGGAGGGTCACATGGGTAACTGACACTAGGGGTTGACGGTCTATGATTAATTCATGAGTTATTTCACCTGCTGTACTTGAGTACTTGAATGATTTACCGTGCCTGCAGTGGCTGGTATTTCAAATGTGTGACATTTTAGATTTTCTCAGATATACGGTCTAATCTATTAATTTCATGTAGCTGTAGGGCATTTAAGTTATCCTTGGAAATAGGTTTAGCACCAATTATTGCAAATCCTGACCATTACACAGAAGCAAATGGTGAGACCTTGCTCAATGTCAAAGAGGATGGTTGTTGCTAAGACTTGTGTGCTATCAACTGGTACCTTTTTGATTGTTATAATACAATAAGTGTTTGTTTGGTTTAACAGATAATCCCAAACTGATGAGTTGGGATGCTCAGACTTAGCAGTGTTTTAATTAGCCCCACAGTGTTTATTTACACTTTTTAGAGAGCCAAGCCTAAAAATGGTTTAGTAATAGTTGACCGTCCGTACTGAGCTGGGATTGGAGAAATCGTTTATGCATCAGATTTATATTGACTAGTAAAACAATGTGTGCTAATTCAAGTTTATGAAAAAACAACTGATCATATACTGCAGTCATAGCCATAGTTATTCTACAAGAATATGCTGGTCCGACGGCCACAGACTTCTAATAATTATCAGAATTGATCTTTTTCACAATTTGTTCATATTCATGAAAATACTAAGCTGGATTTTCATCTGTCTATTGAAAACTCAAATGAAAAGATTTGGCTCAACGATACCACACGACACCCCAGCCGTTCATTCTGTACATTTCCAAAAGTGCTTCATTTGAGAATGTCTCTCATTAGCACACTGTAATCAGGTTTTCAGAAAAGACACAGATAATATGATATGAAGAGAATGTTTGATAGTTGAAATGGTGTGGAAGTGTTAATTAAGTTCTGTGAGGAATGTGATGCGCTTCTTCTGTCGGATATGCTGTCCTACAGCTTTGCTGAGGCTTACATCACATCAGAATAATGAAGGCCAATTAGGAACCGTATATTTAATTTCTATCCTAACGATTTTTTTGAGTTTGATGTTTGGAACAGCACATACGTTTCAACTACTGACGTATGCTGACAGTTCTTCTGTTTGATGGAAACGCTATTATACACTTCAGCTCTAATGATGCTTTGTTGTTGTGATGTCATTATATTGCAAATATCTGCCTGAATTAAGGCAGTTTAAAACTAGTGCTCAGCTGTGTTTATATTTGGTTTGTTGTCACTGAACTTGTAACTTTAACCACATCCAGTATTTATGCTGTCTTAACTGGTTTTGCAGCACACATCAAGAGTTTAAATAAATCCTTTTTAATAAATACATCTTTTAAAACACCAGCATGTGGGGGCATATCTTCTGCAGTGTCTCTGTAACGTCAGGTTTTTTACAAAATATATAATCTGCTTTTGGCCTTTTATCATGCGAGGGGCTTTATCTGAATACCAAACAGCACTGCATGATTACACTTTAAATTTATGTGGATTTGTCATTATTTGCATAAGATGTCTTTTGTTTCCTGTTTTATTTCTTCTTTCTAATCCTCATACAAGCCATCATCTTTGTTTTTGTTGCAAGGACTCAGGTTCTATGGTTGAGTAAATCTAGCAGGTGTCTTGAGAATACCTTTGATGGAGGAATGTTTTACTTTAGCTTTCAAATATCAGTGGTTTTCTGTTGAATGTCAGTGAGGTAGAAAAACACTTTACAAGGCAGAAGAAAGTCCTGAGAGTTTGATCGCTATCTTAGAAGCGTCTGGACCGTATGTGGAAGAACATGCTATAACAAATTCAAGATTTGTTCAACAAATTTTATCAATTTGTTATTTTGATCCTCCAATATCCTGTTTCTCAAAAAGCCATTTTGAACCCACAGATCTCTTATACAAAAAATCCTAATGCTAATGTTTTCTAAGCAGTCTTCATTCCTCCAGTATCAGGTAAAAAGAAATCTTATACACCAGGATCTAACCTAACCCTAACATTAAAGCATGTGTCCTCTGCATGTTCCTAGTTTTAAAATATTTCTCCAAACCTTTTGGAGTACAAAGATGAAAGAACATTTTCCTTCTTTATTCCAGATCTAGGGAACAAAGAACATGTCACATACCTGTCGGGAAGATGTGTTAGAAAATGACCCTTAAGGGTGCATAATGTCCCTTCTGTATTTTATAGAGTCAGGGTGACTGAGGTCATGGGCATTTCTGAAAAAGGCTTAAAATAACTTGAAAGCCACCTTGCCCTATTCTACTTCAAAGTGTAAACTCTGAAAAGAGGATTTGACACGGTGATTGAATGATCACAATTTTTGAAAGGTTTATTTAATAAAGCAATTCTAAAAAGGGGTTATGTAGCAAGTCAAGAGGATGACATGGAAGTCGTTTGTCTGTCTTTCTCTTTATTTCAGTTTATTGGTCCCTTTGTGGTAGAACCTTTAGGGCAAGTATATATAGTTTTCTGATCTTTATGACCAAAGCTGTTCAAACATACATAGGCTGAAAAGGGGACAGAAGTCGAAAATGCAGCCAGACTGAACATTTTTTTTTTTTTACTGAATCTCTGCCTGTAAACTGATATTTTTAGTATTCTAACAAGAACGGTTTATTCGCAACAGTGGTTTTGTCATTTAGCGTTTGTCTTTATGGATTGTTTGAGACGCAACATTTAACTAGCTAACATCTTGAAAATAAATTCAATTAGGCTATGTTGCATTTCTGTGAAATGTTTAGTAAAATGTTTTGGCAGTTTATTGAAATAATGTGCTGAGAAGGATACACATGTATCTTGGTAAATGTAATATAATATAGCTGGTTATTCTTTGACTACAGAACAAAACACGTTGCATACTGTGTAGAGCATACATATACATATCTCTGCTCAAAATACCACTACTATTGAAGTATCTAGTTAAAATCACTTTAGTGTGAGCTAGTGTGCATTCTCCACTTTGGAATATGTAATAACACTAAATCCCGTTTGTTAATTCCTTTTGGTGGCAGATATTTTGTTCCTTGTTGCTGCTTCAATAAGAGTGTAATAATTTTCCTCCTGTTTCAAATTATCGGTAGGTTTTGTAATTTCCTGGTTCAGGCTATTGTGTGGTCGAGAGCAAACTCAAGGTCTGAGGGGAGTCTGTTTATTTTGGGAGATAAACAAACATATTGAAGGCCAGCAGCTCAGGTAAATAATTAGTAATTTGTTTGTCATCTCTTGTTTTCCTCTGTGTGGGGGATTAAAAGATGAGGTTGTCTGTCAACTGAAGGTCCTCTTGGATGACTAAGTGCTGGAGATTTTGAATGAATGTGTTAAGTCGTGTGTGACTTTATGAAAGTGTTTATTTTATTTGCTTCTCTATTTAAGTTTTGCACAATTTAATTGCCAATTGATTATTTAAATGTCCTCTTTTTTTTAAAAGTTCTTTTTAAAACTATCAATATGTGGTCCTTCATTGAATATGAGGTCATTAAAACTGCATAATAATGATAAAAACTTGCAGTGTAGTATAGTGTTTGCAGTACAGTATAATATAATACAGTCTAGTGTGTGTACAGTAGTATAGTGTAATACTGTTTTGTATTGTATAAAACATGTAAAGTATTTCATGGGAACTACCAGGTTATCTGACTTTCAAACTGATGACAATACAAACGTTAACTGGTTAGATTTTTATATTTGTAATTAATAATTTACATAGTTTCCATGTTGTTGTATTTTTGTTGTATCTACATAGAAAGACAGTTTTTCGCTGTTAATTCCAAGGATGTTGGAAAAGCCTATAAGAAAAGATGATTTTATACTCTAGTGGTTCACTTTCCTTTACAAATGAAAAGCCATATTATTCCCCTGTGGCATTTAGGAGTCTTCTAGAACATTTCATTGCTCACAAAAGCAGTTTCAACCAGTTCCTTCTAAAAATACTGTTAGTGCAAAATATCTCAAAGAATAAGTTCAGACAGAATCAGAAGTGACATCAGATAGGAAGTTACAGTGTAAACACACAAATAAAGCATACACAATACACATTAATATAAATCTAATTTCTCTGTTCTTCTCCACTGTTTCACATTTTTGACAGTTGACAGCATGTAAAAACAGAATTATGGACATTTACGTTAACCAATACAGCAGCATAAAGATCGCATTAAAGGTGGCCTATGGTACACTTAACTGCACTCTCTCTGCATTACAGCAGTCCTGCTGTTCCTCTCCCAGGCTTTCTCACTAGATGTTGTTTGTTAGAAAGCTGATTTGTCACCTCAGCTATGCCGTGAGCATCATTAGCAGAGGTTGACAGCTCTCTGACTCGCCCGGTTTCATGCTTGAATTCTTTTTCTCTGCATGAGTCTCTCTTATGGTAGGCTTGAGATAAAATCATGGTTTGGTAGAGCCCCTAGTGATGAATGGCCATGTTTTGCAGGAACATAGCAGCACGTAACACAGAGATAGGTTGCGGGGGGCGGTCATTACAATTCCAAAGTACAATATGGCTTGCATGGAAAATGGTTGCTGAGCATGGCATAAAAATATTCAGATATTTTGGATACGTAATTCAACATAGTAAACATTCAACATTAGTAAAAAATGTAGTTATTCATTTGGAACTGGACCATTTTTTTTTGTTATGAAACTCAATCTTTCAAAGCTAAGCTGCATTTACACAGCAGGGTCTAGGTCCTATATTTTGCCACCATTTTTTGTTTCCTCAGTGTTTACTTCAGAAGTAACTAACTTACAGTAATGGCACATTGGACAGTGTAGTGCTGTGCTTATTAAACGAATCAGTGGATAACACAATTAAAAGAACTCGCTTGGTGTGGATATTGCTGGTGCTTGGCTTAGCTGAGTAAGAGCAGTTTCATCTTTCTTCTGGAGCATTTGTCTTCCCACATAGCTAATAAAACAGACACTACACAACTTATAAGGTTATTTTAATAAGTCATTTGACAGGTAGGACTACTAAAACTAAATATATTAATATTAATAGTAGCTTAATGTTAATTGCTCTTGAACTTATCTTAAAAATCCTTTGTCTGATCTAAAAGATTTTAGCCTATATAATGACTAGTAACATAAATACTGTATGTTTTGAATTTACAATTAT
>JAZGTK010000392.1:0-80027 GCA_036877625.1 Ambastaia sidthimunki
AGGAGCTAACAGAGAATGTTCTCAGAACGTTGACTGAAGTTCTCTTAAAGCTCCTTCAAGGTTATCAAAAACGTTCTTGCAGTAATGTTACTAGAACTTTATAGATCATATCAGAAATGTAATTTTGTAAGTTTTTAATCAAATGTTTTAAAAGATTACAGAATTAAAAAATGCTATATAAAAAAACTTTACATTTTAAACGTTCTGAGAACATTGAAAATAAAGTTTTTAACGTTTTTGTTACTTCATGAAAAGGTTAGGAAAACATTCTTACAAAACAAAATGGTTAGCCAAGTACTGACGTACATATTTACTTTCTTTCTCACTTTCTGTTTCCTTTTAGTGGTTTACGAGCATCATTCCAAACTAGAAAAATCACTCCAGAAAGAGAGACTTGAGCATAAGAAGGCTGAAGAGGGTAAAGTCCTGCTCATTAGTACTATAATTGATTTCCTGATACACACAACCCACTCAATCCGGATGTGATTTGATAATGATAGATAATGAATGTTGAGGATTCCAGTTTCTGCTGATGGCTGTGTCCTGAAATCTTTTATTAAAGCCTTTATTGAATTTCAATACATCATAGATTTCCTCGCGTTTAAACGTGAATCGCAGAAGGTCCTCAACAAAGAAAAGGTGAGATGTAAGCAGATGGTGTTTTGATTACTAATGGTGTGTAAACGTGTTGCCCTGACTAAGCTGCTCGTACTGTTGGGCTTTTAAGATGCATAATAATGGTTTTGTTTGACAAAACAGCAAGATTCCACCAGTCGACTGAATATTCTGCAGACACAGCACCAAATACTGCAGGTGAGATTGCTTTAGGTATTTTAAAAGCTTTGATAAAGTTTCTGAATAAAAGTACAATTAAGCTTAACGGTATATAATTGTACAACATTGAGTTTTTTGGATAATGTTTTTCTTTTTGCCTGTGATTGGATCAGTCTCAGCATGAAGACTTGAAGATGCAATACTATGAAGTTCAGAGGAAGCACCAAAGTCAAGGGGAGGACCATGAGCGAATTCTGGATGAGCACAAACAGGAAATGGACCACCTGCAGCGGGAGAAAGGGGATGAAATATCCAGACTGAAAGGTAAACCAGAGTGCTATTCTTATTTTTGTTGATATATTCATAATCTGGCCTGTAGCTACTGGGGCAAAATGGGAACAATTTTAAGGGGCCCACAGAATATAGTGGTACTGATGTAAGGGGCCTATAACAATAAACAGGGGGCCCAGATTTCTCATCTACGGCCCTCCTCAGAGTCCTTGGATTTAAGGCTCACACCAGATCCATTTCTATCCGTATAAACCTTTGTGAGAATCCCTTGTCACCTGGTTTCTCCTTCACAGAGAACGTGTACAACCTTCAAGTGGAGAACAGACAACTGAGGAAAGCTCACCAAGACATCTACACACAGTTTCTTGACGTGCGGGTCAGAATATATTATGTGATTTGGGTTTAAATGAAGTTTAAATTTGCATATAGTACTTTAGTTCAGGGAAGCTGTGTTTTCCTACTTTTGAGAGTTCACAGCAATAACTTTCTTCCTCACAAATTCCAGGAACAGCACAAGAACCTGAAGGCTTCAAAAGATCATCTTACACTCACTTTGGAAGACCACAAAAATGCACTTTTGGTAGCCCAGGTAATGTACAGATATTTTGCATAATCGCAATGTATTTGGGCATGTAACATGCTTTGAACACTACATTACTGCATGCTGCAATGATTTGTATGCTATATTTACACATACATGTAGTACGCTTGAAATATTGGCTGTTCTCAGTACTAATTCCTAACATTTTTGCTATAAATGTAATTAAATTAATTTAATTGCTGACTAAATAAAATCCAGCTAGATTAACTGTTAAAGTAATTGCTCAATATTTAGATACTGTCTGCACCTACTAATTGTAATTTTATTACAGTTCTGTAGCCCTACAATTATTGAATTCTTCAGACAGATATGAAATGGAATCTCTAATGTAGACATTCTGAATGTGTGTAAGTCTCATATTTTTAATCTTTGCCTCTGAGGGCAGGTTGAGCTGTAATCACTACAGATTTGTGATGACTAAACCGGTGTTGGTGATGCATGTTTGCAAGCTCATAACATATTAATGCTGACATTATATCTAATGGGATATAATCACCAGCTGCCTCTGTGTCATACATACTAACATTAAAACTATTTATTCTCCTTCACCTCACATTTCAAATGTCATCTCTTCAGTAACATCACATGATATGAAAGTAAATATATGGCAATTTTGAAATATATATGCTATTTATGTTTCTAATAACGTGTGGTGGAGTTTCAATTATTTTAGAAAGTGCTTAGTCACCAGACCTCATTTTTAAAAACAGATCTGTCTCAAATAAAACTCTGGAATTTCATCCATAACAATTATTTATGAAGGTTGAATATAAAACATTTTTAGTATCTCCCATTATGGATTCACAACATTTTCTCCATGGCTGTTATTTAATTTAGGTTTTAGAGTCTCTGTGCTGAGTTAGCATCTTTGTCTAATAACGTCAGATCCCGGACTATATGACTTTCATTACCCAATCCATGCACCACAAAGTATCATTTCAGAAATGTTAATTTAATGTTTGAATAAAGCTTCAGGTGGAAGAGCTGAGGCGATTAAAGGAGAATCGCAATAAAGCATCCAATGCAGACCAAGCAGATAAAAGTCATAAATTTGCCACAGCGCGCAGCCACATACTGGAGACTGTAGAACACAGACACAGGCCAGTTAAGGAGCTGGAGAAAAAGCCTAATCAGGTACATAAGAAAATGTTGCATGCAATGTTAAAAAAACATATTCATTATACGGCTTTTTTACTGTAAGTGAATGTTCAAGAATGGGTATGGATTAGCTTACTGTAGACTTCAATGTGTAGCCTTTACACTCTCACGTCACAAATGGATTAATCCTGAATCTTAATCCTCTTTTGAATTATTCTCACTTCTTACTGCAGTTTAAGTATATATTCCATTATAAGTCCATTTGGGCTAGTTATAATATATAATATGTGCTGCAACTTATATGATAATGTTAAAGTTATACGGCAGTTCACTGAATAATTCTTTTGAACTTTGCATGACTTTATTTCTTCCGTGGTACACAGGAGTTATTAGCAGAGGGTCTAAGCCGTGCTTATAATACAGTGAAGGTGAATGGTGACCACAGCTGTCAAGCAAGATTTCACAGCAAGATTTTCAGTGCATCGCAAATTGTAAATAGTGGGACTTGGAATAAGCCATATAGTGCATAAGCCGTATGACTTACTTTGATGATGGTTTTTATGTCCTTTTATGGAGCCTGGCAGCCCCTGGTCCCCATTCACTTTCACTATGTGAAAGAACAGCTCAGACATTCTACTAAACATCAGAAGAAAAGTCTCACAGGTTTGGAAGGATATGAGAGAGAGTGAATGTGTTAGTTTAACGCGTGACTGTGGCTAATGCAAGTGTCTTATCATCAGGCCACACAGCGCTTTGGTCATATGGATGTTTCTCCTTTACAGGTGGAAGGATATGAGGACAAGGAAAAGGGGTTTTTCCCTCAAGGAGTGTTGGAGATTGAAAATAACAATGAGACCAAAGCGGCAATGAAGCAGCCTCGTCAAATTGATATTTTTGCAGAGGGAAGGGGAAAGAAAGAGGAAAAAAGCACATCAAAGGATAGAGAAGGAGAGGATGAGAGTAAAAAGGCAGTGCTGGAACATTCCTTATCAAACCCAGAAGAGCTGGGCATTAACCCTCACAACACGCAGAGCCAAACCCCAGAGAAACAGATACAGACAGAGCCACTCCACAGAACTCAAGTACACTTTGGGGCTTTGGATCCAGTTATTGCTTTTGGTGAGGAAAAAATTGTATGGAGGTTTGGGCTTTTTTCCTGATTATTTCTGGGATTTTTTTTCCCTGATATTTATTAACTTTTGCTCCATGACAAAAGGCCAATTAAATCAAAAAAGCTGCAAGTAAAAACAATATATACTTGGTCATTTTTGGTTTTGCATTATTTCGGCACGTTTTTCCTGCAGATTTCCATGACAATTTCCTGTAATGAATATTTCTGTTGAAATACAGGGAATGCTGTGCAAACACAACAACACCTTATCGCTGGACAAGATGACATCAAAGAAAACACTCAAAAGCATGACACGGTGTGTTTCTAATCATACAATATGTTTTGATTTGTGTCTGGGTTTGTTTGTTAAGCATTTTTCTTGTGATCTTTGCAAATTTGAGCTTCTTTTATACACAGATCAGAGTCGTTGCAGGTCAGGACATAAGAACTGACTGAACCACATATTAACGTAGCCCAAATCAGATTTGAATAGATTAATGTTTGTTTTCACACTATTTTACAAATTAGATTTGTGTCCAGAATTTGATTTGGGCCACCTGCACCCTGTGTGAATGCAGACAAACTGCACGCAGAGTGAGATAAATGAATTACTAATCAAATGAAGCTTATGCAGTGTGAACAGTTTATACTACAGTATCGCTGTACTTGATCTGTTCGATTCTTAAACGACTAAATTCACGAAATTGTATCATAGAAGATCCGACGATTTGAGTTTAAGACTTCTATTAAAGGGTTTTATTTTCTGTCCATGTCTCCTTGGAGCAGAACCTCAGAGAAGCAAACATGAACACCAATGCAGCCAGAAACCAAAATGAGGATGAATTGGAAGTAGAAGACAAGGACAGACCTGACGAGGATGAACAGCTTGTGGTGAGTGAACAGGAAAAGTTCTTCTGAGGCAAACAGAATCCTCATCCCTTATTCATGCTACGCAATGACACTGACCTCTGACTTGTTCTTGTGGGGTGTTTTATATATTTTACCTTTACAATTACAAAGCAAAATTGACGTTATCTGACAGAAGAAGTAAATTTAAAGAGATTCTGTCCTCATTTACTCGCACCCATGTTGTTCCAAACCCGTTTGACTTTTTATCTTCTGTGGAACACAACAGGACATGCTAGGCATAAAGTTACGGTGTCTGAAAGTCTCGGACACCATTCACTTTCATTGAATGAAAAAAAGCAATGAAAATAAATGGTGCCTAAGGCTGCCAGTACCTAACATTCTACTTTTAGAGAGTGAATATACAATTTAATTTCATTTTTGCTGTGAACGTTCCTTTAAATGTTTCTGTAAATGTTTGAAACAATAAACATATTACTAACACACTGTTATTGCGTGACAAAATCTTGTTTTCATTAGGTCGCAGGCAATCCAGAGCAGCCGGATGAGCAATATGATGATGTGGAGGATGAGGTAAGAGATGGCATTGATTGACTGAAGCACTGAGGAAGTGATATAAAAGAATACATAAAAAATGACCTGTTCCCATCAACCCATCCCCTCCCACTGCAACCTCCATTAGACTCTTCATGACTCAGTGCATAATAGAGAGAAGAGAGCAGATGAGGAAGACAGTGAAGATCCCTACAGTGAGCATAATGGAGCAGAGGTCAGTCAAATGCTCAAGAAAGCTTTTGCAATCATTCAAGTAAAAATATAAACTTTGTTCTGTAGAAGACAGCCACAGTATTTGTCAGTCAGTCTTTACAGTGTAAATGTGATATAATGTTGAGCATATGTGGTGGATAAACGTGTGCATGACGATCAAACAACACAATAAATGTCACAATATCTTATTATTTCAGGTCCACAATAGCCTGATTATAAACAGAAGCAGATACTGATGCCAACCGGAAAGACAACTTACAAGATAATTTGATAAAAAAGGATGAACGACATCTTAAGAATCACAGACTGAGATTTGAAGATCTGCTTCTTGTGTCTTCTGAGTGGCTTAACACTTTGTTTTTGAGTGGTAACAAACATACAAGATGCTCTGAATATAAAACATTAAATGTCCCCTTTAGGGTTTTAAAAGCAAGTTTTAAACATAACATGAGCTAAAATGCATCAGCTGCGATTGCTTGTTTTTTAATTATTTTTTTTTTTTAGAAATGACTACATATGCAAATCCATTCAAGTATGTAGTAAGGATTTGTTGAGCATTTATATTTAATCAAAGGATTGTATCTTTTTTTAAGCAGTCTTAATAGGGCCATATGAACTGGCATCCTGCTGAATGAAATTATGTAAATATTCCATATGCATCCCATATGCCCGGAAGTATTTCAATGATTTCTTATAAGCAATTAATTATTGAAATATCCCCTCAGTTCTGTCTATAAGAATTTTAGGGTTACAAATGAACAAAGTAACTTGGTTTCCTTATGTATACATAATAGTAATGTAGTATTAGACTTAAAAATAATGAAGGAGGGGTATCACAACAAATGTTACTTTTTATGGAGAACTTTGCACATCTGGTCTTACCCAATCAGGTGTAAAATATAACTTTCTAACTGAAGAATCATCAGGTAAATTATAGTTAATATAATATTAAATGCAATTTGTATGTTTCTTAACTGAAACAAAAATAAATAATAATAAATCACAAGCATTAAAAATGTACATGTATAACTGCAAATAGAAAATAGGGTTACCGAAAAATAGTTTTGCAGGGATAATAAATCTATAAAATAAATAATACAAGAAACATTTACATTGAAAGAATGTGGTTGTTTATTTTGAGTGGATTTCAAAAACATTTTGGAATAATCAATGTTCTTTTATCAAGTTTATCCTGTCTTTTTTTATAATCCTTATTTATATACGTTTTTATGCTGTACTTTGTCAATCAAACCAAAAGTCGTGTGTTTATTGTTTTGCAAATAAACGTATTCTTACAAAAGATGAGACATAAGCTCAAAATCCTTGTGCATGCGCATGCGCCGCGCAATCTGATTGGCCACGGGACGGAAGTCGTCAACTTTCTCGCAGCTCAAGCAGAAAACTTCCGACTTCCGAAGTTGGAAACATACAGCTGAATTTTGCTAACTAAGCATTACAGAAGCTTTTATTATTTACATCTGGATTATCAGACGAAAACATCGGGCGAAGGTATTTCTGTATAGATTGTGCTATGATCGTATTTACTCGGCTGACGTCGAGATCAACACATTTGCTTCGATAGCCAGCTTGCTATTGGCAGGCTATGAAAGAGTTAGCTCGGATGCTAATCCTTTAAAAACATTTGAGCAATAAGCAAAGGTCGAATAACAATAAATGGAGGTGTGTTTACTAGTTTTCAAATATAAGTCGAAAGATAAATGAGAAGTCGTCTAATAAAAAACGAGACGGGACAAGTATTAGTTTTAGCTACATACACCCTGTAATAGACAGAATAGCAAGCTAAGTAACTAACCAGCTACAATATTTATTAGGTCTTTCTAAACCGTATTTTCATGAACCAGTGAGATTCTTTAAGATGATATGGAGAGACAAATAACTCTCCTGTCACAACAGTATGAATCGGTGTTGTAGCACAATTGGTGGGAGTATTAAAGACGATCAGGTGTGATGCAGGTGTCCACCGGCCCATTATAAAGAGTTTATTCTCCTGTAACTGAGGCCCAGACGCAGTCAGTGTTTTATTGAGGTTTAATTATTGTTCTTATTAGTGTAAATGCATCAACTCAACCAGTGAAGCAAAAGCTATTTACTACGCTGTCTGTGCTGTAGATGTTAGTTTATAATTATAACTTATTCAATATAACATATTTCTTCTAAACTCGGTTGCAGGGCTCTTGAGAGACAGTAAACGAGTTGCTTGGCTCAACCGCCCATTTTAACCTGTGCTGGGCTCTCCATCGAGGATGACAATGGAAGAGATGAAGAATGAAGCTGAGACAAATTCGATAGTCTCCATGACATTATATGCAGTCATGTACCCTGTCTTCAATGAGGTAATTTTAGTGATCGTTGAAAAATTGTCTTTGCTGCTTATGCTTGTTTAGATTAAACATGTTAACGTTCATTAACATTATCTACCCTCACTTTAAAGGCTGTTATCTACACAGTGATACATTTGGTCAACCTGACCTACAGTGATTGATGTTTTATCAAGTCTGAGCATGAAACTGTTTACCATGTTGTTTAATGTTGGGTTTTTCATGTAACAGTTGGAAAGGATAAACCTCTCAGCAGCACAGACGTTGAGGGCAGCGTTTATAAAAGTAAGATTTCCTGTTTTTTTCCATTCATCAGCACTATTTAACTGTAACATGCTGTCTCCCTTGATCTGAGTGCTGTGTTGATACCTTTCTGATTTTACCTTTCTGTTGATACCTTTCTGATTTCTGATGTCACGTTTAACGTAGTATGTGATTCTGTGACACAAGTTTAATGCCCTTCCATCATTGCCACCCTCACAAGGCAGAGAAAGAGAACCCAGGACTGACTCAGGATATCATAATGAAGATACTGGAGAAGAAGAACGTAGAGATCAACTTCACAGAGTCACTGCTGCGCATGGCAGCAGATGATGTGGAGGGTGAGAATGAGCGCAGTGAAGTAACGTTGAGGAGGTGAACTTAGGTGTTGTGTAAATGACTCTAGAGTGTGTCTGACTAATTTATTTCACAGAGTACATGATTAAAAGACCAGAGCAGGAATTCCATGACCTGAACGAGAAAGCAAGAGCCCTCAAACAGATCCTGAGCAAAATCCCAGACGAGATCAATGACAGAGTGCGATTTCTACAGACCATAAAGTGAGTATCTTCTTCCATGTCTCAGCTTTTATATGGCATAGCTGTTAGAGGAATAGCTGGCCCAAGATTCATTATTTATTTGGATCATGTCATTTCAAACCCTTCAGCTTTCTGTCTTTAGTGTAATGCAAAAGGTGATTTCTGTTTTTTAGTCTCCTTTGTGCTACTTTTATTGTGGGTTTTTGGAATTTTGGAGTTGAAATCCCAGCTTCCAAATTGAGTGCCCAGCATATTACTCTCTTAATTTCTTATTTTATAAGGAATATGGGTTTGGAGTAACAGAAGGCAAGTAAATAATGGCAGAATTGTACATTTTTGGGTCAAATATCCATTTAAAGATCTCTGCCGGTAATTAATTGGTAAAACTGAAGAGCAATCCATAAGCTATCACCACCGTGCGCTTGAGCGTGACTCTTGACCTCAGGTCGCTCCAGGGGATCATCCCTGTTATAAGTGCACACGCAAGTCACATTGGATGAAAGCATTGGCTAAATAACTACTTAGTGGTACTTATTACAGTAATGATTACCCACTAACTGCCGTCTAAATCTCTTGGAGCCTATGGATTTTTCTTCCTCATAGCTTTGCATAAAGTCTAGTGCATTAGCTTTAATCAGTTAGCCAACAATGAATCGACTAAACAATCTCGCATAGCTGACAATGACGTGGATACACAGACCTCAAGAGGTGCCAGAATGTGAAAGATTTGTAGACATTTTAATGGGACTCAACTCTATTATCTAGCCATTCTCCACAGTCTGACTGCTGACTCAGTGCCTCAGTGTTCATAAATGTATTCATCACTTCTGACCTCCCACTGATTTCCACAGAGACATAGCCAGTGCTATAAAGGAACTGCTGGACACAGTCAACAATGTCTTTAAGAAATATCAGTATCAGAATCGCAGGGTAAGTAGTTTTTACTTCTCAGAAACAGCTTCTGCAGTAGAACCAGCAAAGTTGGGACAGAACTGTATCTGACTTCAAAAGTGCTTGCTTGGATTTTGTTATGCCTGTAGTTTGTCATTCTTAGATAACTTTTTAACTGAAATAAAATCAGTTAATGTTGGATTTTGGCTTTTTTTCAGGCACTTGAACACCAAAAGAAGGAGTTTGTGAAGTACTCCAAAAGCTTCAGTGATACACTGAAAACATACTTCAAAGATGGAAAGTAAGCAAGCAAAGCGGTCTGTTTAGTCTGATGGTAGTCTTACACGTCTTTCTAAGCTGAAAGTCAATTGCCTAATGAAATAATACTTCTCTTTCTTTTTTACAGGGCAATAAACGTCTTTGCCAGTGCCAACAGGCTTATCCACCAAACTAACTTGATACTGCAAACCTTCAAAACTGTCGCCTGAGAGACAAAATTGTGATTTATGTGCGGATGTGGAACAAGTTATATGTAATATACATTTTGAAAGTATAATTTATAAACTTCATGAACCTCATTTGAGGGAACTTGAAATGAGGAGTTCAAGTCAAAATGGTAATTTTCTCCTGACTTAATAATCATAATTTCACGACTCTTGACAGCTTCATTATCTTTTCTTTCACTGTTGTTCCAGTCAAATGAAAGCCAAAAGACTCGAGCCTTAAAAGTGTCATGCAACATTCCATATACGTATAAAGTGTAAATACTGACATTCAGGCATAAAGAATGAGAAATTATGTATTTAACAGATGTTTGGTTATAAATATTCAATAAAAAGTTTCCGAATGTTGAAATTTTTAATATTCTTTGCCTTGGGAGCTTTTGATTTATTCACTAAATAAATCCCAAGAGATGCACCGTGGAAGTTTTAAAACAGCTTTTATGATGTCGGCTCACTCTGATGTACATTAAGAAGTGCAGTTAATGGAAGAGATCTTTGACTCTCCATGTGTTTAAGTGGATATTAAATGATCTCTGTAATGTCTGAGACAGAAGGGGCTGTACTGGACTGAAAGATGCTGAGTATAATCTAATTGTGCAGCCCAACCTCACTTAAAAGCCAGTATGTACATTTTTAAGCCTTTTCTACAACAGTTGCTGTTACGCTGTTACTCGGCATAAATATCCCACAGTTTTCCAGCTGCAGATTTGTGTGTGGCAAAATCCTCGAGGTAAAAGCATAAGTGACTGCCACGGCAGGGCAATAGATGATACTGGGAAACAAATCATTTATTACTGACTCTAAATAGAACGCCCTAGGCTAGCGTAGACAAGTTGCAGCTTCTGCCTTAATAACTAATGATGCCCTTTTAGGCTCACCGATTTGTCTCGTAAAAACTATTTTGTCTGCAGCCATTTGTTGGAAAAGTTTGCATCTGCAGCAGATTGATCAATTACAGAGACTCATTGATCGGAAATGTCGGCAGGGAAGCCTGTCCGTGTTGATTACCGCATTCATACACTTTTCCCCACCTGTCGATATAATACTGAGGACTGCTGGTTCCGGGCGAAGGGTTCAGCAGGGCTCTGTCCACATGGCTGATAAAGCAACAGTGGTATGCAGTGAAACAGTGTGTAGTCCGACCTTTTGGCATCGGCAGAACCTGCTGGAAAAGCCTCTTTATGAAGAGAGGCCACCAGTCAGACATCTGACATTGGAAAAGGCGGCTGCCTGCTTTAATAGCGCTCATCATAATAAGTGCTTGTTATAGAATAAAAACAACCGAGAGAGTTGATGGCTCTGAAGTACAAATTCTATTTCATTTTCTAAAGTGGGCTTTGCATTTGGAATTTTAAATTTAAATCAGACGCTCAAAGTCATTCCAGTCAAAATCTCCAATTTAATTTATACACAATGTTTGATATTCATGTGATGCTCTACAGTCTTCTGGAATGGGAAAAAAAGGGCTGGCATTAATGCAGAATGCCCACGAGCCAGTGCCGAATTAGCATTTAAAATGGTCTGAGTTGAGTTTAATGAGCCTCTACTAGGGACAGCTTTGTTTTTCTCTGCATTCCTGGAATATCACAACCAAAGTTTACACAGACACACAATTCCAGGAGTCTCCGAGTTCACTCACAAATGCAATTTACACACAATGTCATTCTAGGAGAGTTTCGCTACAGTAAGTTTGTTTTCGTTTGTATCGAGCATTTAAAAGGCACACGAATGTGTTTGACCACTAAAGCTTTCCAATGATTTTTAGAGGTACATTTCATGTCAGTTATCTCTGCTCTATCACAAATCGATTTTTAGATGAAAGGCACCCGGTCTGTCTTGCCAGGATGTATAAAGACCCGTGTGAATTCCTGCTGATGTTACTGATGGAGAGAGCACTTTGGTGGGAAAAGTGGGACCTCCTTACACCATTAGTTATCATAGCAACACGCTTGATTGATGCGCGCTGCTGAGCGCTTGTTTATTTTCGGGTGCGGGCGCAAAAAGGTCTGCAGACGGTGTCGGCAGGTGTCCTACTGTAACCCAGGTCATTAAAATGCATAAATCTGTCAATCCCCAGGTATTTGTGTACTCTTCCATGAAATTAAAATTGTTGTTGAACCATGGATTAACTTGGGGCGAGGTAATTGAATACACACACATAAGCCCGTTCGGCGTATAGTAGCCCACGAGTGCATCCTCTGCTCATTACATTTATATACATTTAATGGCGTTTTGTTTAATATTAACTCGACCCTCGGACATCGTGCCGTTTTAAACCCAAGGTAATAAATAAAACCGTAGTTATTTTTTGGATAACATGTGAGATGGGTCTCTTTTATGTTCTCCTCCTTCTCGCGTCTGCTTAACACGAACGTCAAGAGATTTCATATTTAAAACGCTGACCAATTTTGAATAATCATGAATTATTCAGGCTTATATCCACAGGCGTGTAAAAGTGTGTGTGTGTGTGTGAGAGAGAGAGAAAGTGGCCATATATATGTAATAGAGGATAATTTGTTGGTGTATCAGGGCGAGATGGTATAAACGCTGTAGGCGTTCCCACAATCTCCCCATATCAGCCACTGGATGCCAGTATAGCACTGGCTGATATACCCCAGCGGCAACATCATGGTAGGGTTAAATTTCTCAACTAGTCGGACTTTTTTTTACCATAATGGCCAATTAAAATAATCTAGCCAGTCGTGCCGTGAATATATGCTGCCATTTTATCACATACAATTCAGGCAGATACTTTAAAAGGCTGAGAGGCACTGATATGACTATGCTTGAGTTGTTGGTTGGCAGTGAAGTATCAACTACTACATGCTACTAACAGCTTGTCAATTTTTCCCAGCACTTTGGAGGCAATCTTCAGCCCGGCTCTGTTCCCACCTGTCATAACGCTGTACCTCTCACAAGCCGGAGGGTGAAAATTCACTCACACAACGTAATTGTGTCAAAGTACATGTTTGAGCAACAATAGAACAGATGTATTATTTTCCTGTGTCGCCGTTCTTACACCTCCATAATTTGCCTCTGAACTTTACCTTTCTACCATCCACAACAGCCTCAGAATTTTTAGAAACAAAGACCTTTACAAGCCGGTGCAGAAACAGAGCAGCGAAGAGGAAAGAAGGACATGAATACATTTGCACGAAGAAAAAAACACAAGAATCTTTTATCACATTTAGCGAAGGAATTTTCCATTTTACCCAGCCTGGTCCAAAAAGAGACGGCTGTTTTTAATGCAGCGTGGGTCACAACACTGATATTTCCGCTGGCCAGTTGTCTGATAACACCAAGAACACTGGGGTTGTTTTTATTATTGTGTTTAAAGCACAATAGAGTAAATCCTGCTTCTCGACTTTCTTTGAAAAGGGTTATCTTAATAACGTGTTTCGGGAAGGTCAAAGGTCAGCCTGGCAACATCCTATGCTCCGTTACAAATCACTCCAGAGCTGCAGCTTCTACTTTATGGACACCAGATGATAAAGGTTTTAAAAACTTCCTGTTTGCGTGCCTCCCAAGATTTCTTTTTTCCTAATATATAATTTTATGGCTTAAAGGCATGCAGATTAAACATACATCTTACGTTATTAAAACACAATGTCTTCCTTCCTGACTCCTGCGTTTAGAATTACACCCGACCACTATTGCACTGCAACATCACACAGCTGCCGATCACTCAACAGTACATGTGTTTAATTAAAGTGAACTGCAGTACATTACATGGGAACCACTTTAGGTTTGAATTAGTAATGCGTGTTAATTATGCATGGCAGAAAAGCACAGATTTGGGCCTGCACGGCCCTTACAACACCAATGTGATACTTTAGCAGCATTAGGCACCTCACTGTGTCTGTGCACAAGCACTGTGGGCTCGTTTTAATTGCATCAGCCATCGCCTACGGTCAGAGCAATGGGCAGGGAGCGTCCCCTCTTTCCGCTTAATGTCTGAGATGCTTTAGAAAGTTGTTGGTCCCCGCGCGGCAGCTGAGTCATTATGCCGGGCAGTGCCTCTCTGTGGCTTTGCACATTTTCTGTGCATTAATGTTTTTTCATCTCTCCCCCTCTCTCCCAGCCTGCTGTTTGCTCCCATAATGGAGAAGTGTGATCAATTCCTGCACTTCCTGTTCAGCAAAAATGCATTTTGATATTGTTTATTGTGTATTACCAGGAAGAGCAATCTGGCAGACAAATTCATATCAGTGAGAGAAATAAAAAATACTCTTTCGTGATGGGCTGTAAAATTGAATAATATTCCCAAACCTTCAAACCTATTATTTTTCATGGAGTGGTTATAAATGACAGCTTTACTGTGAATTCAAATGTACGTTCTATTCAGCATCTGAAGGAAAATACCCTTACAAAGCATCCAGCCCATCGATATACTAGATACGGATTCATGAGGGCTTTCAGACACAAAGATCACAGTACTCGCTTCTAAACAACAAAATGAAAAACAAAGTCAAAAAAACATTGCAAGAGCAGCACAATCCCAGCCAACAATTTTAGGTTGTAAGAATGTAAGTCACAAACGTAAGAAATGTTATTTTGAACGTTCTAGGAACGTTTAAAATGTTCAGTTTTTTTACATCTTACTAACATTATTGCTGGGTTATGTTAAAAAACATTAAAGCATTTTTTAAATTCTGTAACGTTTTTAAAACACTCCACTAACAAACGTTAAAAAAACATTCTACTAATGTTACTGCGGGAACTTTTTGATTACAGAATGTTACTCAACATTCTAAAAACGTTCTCTGTTAGCTGGGATGTTGTGCTACTGCACTGAAGGACGCTCATACAGTCTCTGTCAGACTGCAAATGCTCAATCTACGTTACAGGACTTTAAACTTGACTGTTTATGAATTTCACAGTCTTGATCTGCCATCTTAGCTCAAACCGTACATCCATACACATGAATGTACTATATGCTGCTAAAACCTAAACAATTATTTGCATGCTGACTTTCTCGGTTTGTGAAGAAAAAAGCCTTTTGCATTTGAAACGCTACTCTTGAAGCACAAGGTAAAAAGTGAAAATAGTTGTGTCTCCCGTGCATGAATGCTGGAATAAATGAATCGGTAAGTAGTTTGTTTGTTGGGGTTTTGCTCTGTAGTGTTGTGGAGCACATCTCTCTGTAAATTAGGTCCCAGTGGAGCGGTGCATCACAACCTTTTGCACTGATTGTGTGGCTAAGCTTCCACCTATAACTGCACTACATTTGCACGAAAGGATAAATTCTGCCCACAGACTTTTTAACATTTTTATTTAACATTGTAGTATTTCTGTTTAACAGACACGACCCTTCCCCTCATTTTTCTTAAATTTGCACGATTTGTACATATAATACATGCAATTTTTGCAACGTTAATTGTGTGTGACATGAATACTGCAAACGTATGTGAGACAGCATTCACACCTGCTGATAAAAACCCTGAGATTCATGCGGTCTCCGTGTTCAAATCTACTCCCAAGAGTTTTTTCCATTGTGAGGACTTTTCATTCTGGTTTTAATGGGAGCTACAATCATGTCAGTCTGGCCTCAAGGGACAACCTATGCACCCTATCACACAACGCCCACAATCCTTCAGAGTACAGAGAACGAGAAAAATGAATATGCCAAGACTGCAGCTGGGGATGATGAATTATATTTCCATGAGATATGCAGACAATTTACCTGAGTATGCTGGTGCATACGGCTTCTGGTCTTCTGTTCTTCTGTGTTCCACTGTGTTTTATGCATGTTTGTGGCTCGGGACATTTTGCAAGAAATGGTCGATCTCTTGTGGCTTATCAATTTCACAGACGACTGAGTCAGACGCGGGTACGTTCTCCAGTGTCTTGCTCTGTATATTCCTCAGCAAATAGGTTGGAGGATTACTTGATGCAATCGGTTAATACAGTGTTCTCAGCAGCAATGCTCGTCGCCTCGCCCACTGCAAAATCCCTCAACAATGACCGTATGAAAGTTAACTTGCCCGAAAAATAGGAGCCATACAGCTCCGAGAGCCACATTTCTTCCCCGCCATTATTTCTTTTGGCTCTGCAGGGTCCCTTTGCGTTTCCAAATAGGACAGAAATACAGACATCCGAATGCTGTCTGCAGAAATATAATCTTAGTGGGTGATTTATTTTTAACTCAATGTTCTGATCTCCTTCTTATTGCCTTGAGATAAATACTCTCCTCCGACCGTGGTCCACTGTCTCATCGTTGTGATTTACAACACCACGTTGTTCCCTAAATTAAATTACTCCTCAGCTAAACACTCGAACCCTGACTCCTTATTTAGTTTAGCTGTGACACTAATGTGTGAGATGGCAGGCTGCAATACTCATAACTCCCTCTCCGAGTTTTCCTCGCTCCTATTGCAGATGGAGCTCGCCCGTTCTTGGAGTCCCAAGGCGCCTTCTTGCATTTCAAGGCCTGCTGGAAAAGCCCGGGCCTGCCTGGACGAGTGATTGAATTTGGGCCTAATTTCTGCCACTCAGGCCCCGCGAGCAGGCTGTAAAGGTCCCGTTGCAACCCGCAGATTAGAGCCCCACATGGCGCCTTACAAATCACTCCCACGGCGTGACTGCATGTGCGACTGTGTGCGTCTGCTGCAAAAACATTAGCTTAATTAATGCTTCTGTGCCTGGCACAATTGGGGCTGCAAATGTTAGCATAGTGATTAGGTCTATCTGGCATTTACGTGATAAACTGTGGGTTTAATTTTATCGTGGCAGAACTGAGGGTGGTGGATAACAGATATATACGTACACTTACGAGATGTACATTTTCAGACTTCTTGCGAAAATAGCGTTGCGTTTTCACAGGTGGTGCGTGCTGATGAGTCAATGTTTGCTTTGTGATGAGCGTGTACATGGGTGGCCGGTGTGCACGTCTCTGCATTTATATTTGTATGGGGGAGAGGATTTCTCCTGGAATCTTGCATCTCATTTACGCTGGCAGAAGTTTTGCTGCAGGATGTGGTCCTCTCTCTCTGAGGGCTGGACACAGATCATTTAGCTTAGGATTTGCCATGCAGCCTAATAAGAAGCCATGATAGGCCCTCTGACAATACAGTAAATTAGCTCATTGCTGCAACTCCTTATAGCCATGACTAGAGGTCCGTGGCTAAGACGAAATAATTATGTCACATTAATCCTTTCTTATCCAAATGTTGTCGGCTGCAAAGACAGGAGATGCTGTGTATGTATGCTGGGAACTGCCCTGCTAAATAATTCTTAACTACGCCTTGTTTTTCACTCTATGCTAATGTAAAATACGCCAGTCTCTGTGTTGGTGATTTATGCGTTGTTATACGTAGCATGTTGGTTGTAATCACGGCCCCTAAGAGCTGAATTATTGTGTTTGAAAAGCAGAACAGAATTTTAAACATATTAGACAATTTAGGGGTTATCTCGAGTCATACAGAGATTGCTGTGTTTCTCCGTCACGCATGCTGTGAATGTAAAATGAAAACCTCTGGCATGTTCGACAGATACATTTCAGTATCAGTACATCTGTGGATCAAGGCATGCATTTAATGAGCTATGAATCCCTCTAAACATTTCTAATAGCTGTCGTTCTGCGCATTCATACGTTCTTCCCCTATTTTAAGCAATTAGGCCGTTTTAAAGATAGTCTTATCGATCCGACAATTTTGCTTTTCTTTTATATGATAAAAGGCAATTAGCTTATCGGAGCTCAGCACGCCACAATATGACAATCTGATAGATGGATACCCCACGAAACACAATGCGGCCATCACGTCTTCACTGTCGTTGACAGGGCTTCTATTAAAGCTACAAAAACATCCGCATCAATCACTGCCTCGCCACCTTTTAAAACAATGGGCTTGGGACTCGCTGGAAATGGCAAATCTGTAATTGCAAACTCATTGTCAAGCAGGGACAAAACACAGTCTCATTCTCAAACTCCCACCTCACAGTGTTTTCCCAGCAGATAAAGTCAATCCAACACGTCCGCATAACTAATAACGCATAATCGTGACAATTAGACAACCTCAAGGTAAAAAGCTACAATATAAGCCCATTCCCGCTAGAATAACTCTCTATAAAGGTGAGATGTCTGGCTGTTGTCTTGCTGAGGGTGCTCGGCGATAGCGCGCATTCACGGCCTGTTCCGCATTCAGCGAGCGTCTGGATAGTTTTGTGAATGTGTGATTTAAAGGAGCTAATTGATAAGGAGACTGGAGGAGGCTAATGAAAAGCACTCTGATGGCCCTCATTCGGAATGCTCCGTTACTCGGCTGTAACCTTAGGCCTCTCTGCAGTAGCAATTATCAAAAGCATGTAACCCGGTGAGAGCCATCTGCAGCCTCTGGGAGAGTAATCTTCATGAAATAGATTCAATTTCCCCCAGAGCTCCAAATAAAAGCCACAGCGTCGTCCAAAAAGTGTGAACTTTCAGGAGTTGTTTTATTGTTTGTTTTGTTTTTTTCTTCCTAGATAGAAGTGAAGATGAGTTATAGCCAACGTCACACTAAAACTGACAGGCTGGATTGATCACAAGATGCAGCAGAAAGACGCAGCACGAAGAACGAGGTGGAAACGGGAATCAAAAGGTTTTGCTTTGGAGGTGCAAGGTTTATTCTGTATGAAAGTATAGTTTCAGTTTTATTAGATTAATAAATATTGGGACGCTTCAGACGCCTGCAGGGCCTTCATCAGACATCAAAAACAACATATAAATTTAAAACACGCAATTGCCCACAGGTGTGGTGCTCCGGCTAATGCGGTGGCTCCGAATGAGCATTATAATTCACTTACTCACTCTGTCTAGTCACAGATTTTAGTTGCAGAAAGCCCAGGAAAACATCCAGCCTATTAAATAAACAGATCAGAGAATCAGTCAAATATAACCTGATTAATCACTTTGGGGAAAGGGTAATTAAAAAGAAATAAAAGATAGCAAAATAAAAGAACTCACAAATAGAACGTGAACTTTCTTTAAAGCATTGCGCTACAGGATTTCCTTAGCCCACGCATGGCGTTCACAAACTCTGCTTCTCGACTCTCTAGATATTTCTCTTACATAAAGGAATCCACAGGGGCAATGAATAGTATATTGCACAAATTACAAGCGACTTTTTAATATATGTATTTTTGCTAGTTCTTGAGTGTGAGAGATGATTCACACAACTTTCAGACTGGACAAAACAGTGCAGAACAATTCATTTTCTTTAGGAGGCCCTGGCTGGCAGACGAAGATTGTTCTTTACGAAATGCCACGCCATGTTTTGGTCAGATCTGCAATTCCTCAGGCTACATGCACCTCTCACACATATGAGTGTTCTTATCTAGAAAAGTACAGAAAGTTTATTGATGTGTAAGACTTAACAAAAGTCGTGTTTTTTCTCCTCCTTTGTGTTTTCATACTTTATCATGATGATAGAAGATTTCAGCGTGTTGAGAAACCTGTCTAAGAATTGATTTACAGAGGAGTCGATTCTCGTGAGGTCTTTCACCCCCCCCCTCCCTCCCTCCCTCTCTCTCTCATTCTCTCTCTGTTTTTCTCATTGACTTTCTCACTGCTGTTCTTACAGCAGACAGGTGTTGACGGCCAACTAAAACCTGCTCGTGGATACGATCAATAAATATTCCTCTTCATTCCTTATGTTCAACTGTTATAGAGAAACAAACAACAAATGAAAACAGAGAAAGTTTTACAGTACCGTTCATTATCAACACGCTACCCTTGCATTGCAATTCCACGCAATTGTTCCACAACAAGCTCTGTGTTTTTTTTTTACTCTGAGAGAAAAATGCATTAAAAATCTGATTTTTGATCATCCAGCCAGGTTTAAAGGAAATCCAATTCATAAACAAACCAACACACGTTTTATTTTCTTTATTGAACGCGAATGTTTAAACAATCTAGGTCACTTTGTCACAAAGTGCAGCCTGGAACACGTACAGTTTTTCTGGAGGATGTCACGATTGCTGCTTGTTTACAGTAATAAGAAACAGATTTTCCAACAGACAGTGAGCTGCCAGCTACCATGAAATGTGCCACAATTCTTGTAAGCAGTTGGCTAATATGAAATCAAATATTTTAGCTTATGGGCAACTAGCTGTCAGTTAGACGCTGTGGAAGAAATGGATGGTTATTGTTCTCTGACGTTAATCAAATAGGCAGATTTCAGAATTCAGCCAAGCGTCCGTGTTTATGAATTCAGTTCAGGGCACACAGGAAGGGAATTGGGGGGGTTTACATGATTTACAGCATTATAAAGCTGAACATTGCTAATTTCCCTTCATGGTCCCTCAGAGCTGATTTCAGAAGCTACCGAATCTGTATATATATCATGTTTTATTGCACTGCTTAGTCATTTTTTTTAGCTATAGGATGTCAAGTGACCTGCCGAACTGTGATTCACACTGTTGCCATATCTCTCTATTTAACTAGCCTAACGTTCATTTCATTTCTAACAATGTTTTAATTCGCTCGCTCTCTGAGTCTAATTGAACCAGGATTTTTGTTTTTCTGAACAAGGTATGTTCAGTCACATTCACCCTCGTTGCGGGTCAGCAGAAGTGTGGAGGATAGTGCAGTCGAGCACAGATGAAAGCTGCATGCTAAAGCTCTCTGGCAACAGATGGATGAAACACGAGGAACAGTCGTGACACAATCGAGATGAAAAAAGTGTTTACAAATGCACACAGACGAATTCAATTCGACCTCTGCTATCATAGCGTTCTTTTATATCCAGACTCCCAGACAGAGGTTTGTTTGTTTGTCATCAACCGGCGCTGAAGTGGGTCTATGCTCAAGGGAGGCAAAAAGATTACAGTTCTGATTCCCCAGTCGATAATTGATCTGTGTATTCAATAAACAGAGGTTTATTACTATCCATAAAATGAGTTTTTCACCATCTTCAATAAACAAGCCAATAAGACTTTGCTCGAAATGTGATACACTGTTCATTCACCACACAAACTCATGCCCTCATTTCTCTCTTTCTGTACGCTTGATTTTGATTCTCTGAGAACGTAAGCAGCTGCTTTTCTCATTTCTCAGTTCATTTTTGATAAAGAACGTTTATTGCAAACTGTATAATTCCAGAACATTAGGGCCACTGTAAATACACGGGCGTTTAAATCGCATTACGTTCCTGTCTTTCTGAACATCTGAACGAACATTACCAAAAAAATCTGCTGATCTATTTTTCATTACAGCACAAACAATTTCAAAGAACTTGGCCTCTTTCTTAACTGGAGCATCCTAATGCCTGCAGTGGTTTAATTACTTCCTTATAGCTGCAACACATACAGCTAATGAATCTGAACTGTTTAATCTCCATCTTTTTACAATGCCCTACAAATATTAAATGCCAAACCAGTGAGGAATATATAATTACAACATCTCTACATTAGGTGGCTGCTCTTTAAAGCAGATGTATTTTTTCCTTTATATTATTCATAATATGGCGAGGAAAAAAAACAGAACCACAAAAACAGAAAACATCTGTTTAATTGCTGTTTTTCACTCATCCGAACCCTTGAGGTTTAATTCTTGATATATTGTTAATTCCATAATCAGACAGCAGGAAAATGTGTACCAGCCTACACAAGCGCAGCTTCTAGGTGTTAAAAATTCCATGGGATTACAAAGCCGGCACAGCAGAACAAGAATATCTGTCATATACGTGGTCTTGCCTTGATGCGTTTCTTGCTGTATTCCTAACAATTCTCGACTCTTCGGGGAACGCCAGACAGCTTGCACAATTAAAAAGAGCGGAGGAGAGCAAATCGAACGCATCTAGAATCAATGCATACAGTGGATGAGAGCGGTGCAGAGCAAAAACATGGAGGAAAAACCAAGCCCCACATTCCTGAAAATGAATAAAAATTGACTTCTTACAGCTATTTTAAGCAGGAGCCTTCACCGATGCCCTTGCATTGTGTTAATGAATCGTGTTCGCGGGACCAGAGGTCGCACATTCTCGAAGCCACAGAGAGCCACGCAGAAGGTGATGACAAAGACTGTTCATGTGTATGAAACACTCTAAGCATTCTCGCTTACAGAATCCAACTCAGCCAGCCTGCAAATATATACATTACGCTTAAGACAGAGCAAACCGTCTCTACAATGAGAACAGAAATATAATTTGACAGAAACAATTGCATTTACACTCCTCAGTCAAAGCACCATTTCAGCTGAATGCAAAACAATGAAGTGTTTAAGTGCAGTGACCAAGCATGTACTTCTATTGAGATCATGAAGCAGCTTTTATCTCCCCCTCAGTAAATCCCTGCCTACGGGCACTGAAGGATTTGGCTTCTGCCTCTTCTGTAATGAGCTCTGTGTCTGTACATACAAAACAGGCCTTTTGCTCAATACTGGTGCTGTGGTTTCAGCCCGCTCTCGTTCTTTTCACCCTCTCCCAGAATCTCATTTCGAGCTCACAGTTTGCTCTGTTTTAAGTGAATGCTTATTTAAAAAGTGCGTCTTTTGGAGAATACTCTGTCTGACTTTGAGCGCTTGGACTTCCTGCTGTGCAACACAACGCTGGGCATTGTTGAGCAGTAATTAGCAGCGATGACTCACAGCCCACATTATGCTAAAAAGTAATCCAATATGATTGTCATTAAATTGTTAAAACACTACTTGTTAAATTTCTTCCTATTATGCGGCAGCTATCAAAAAATTTCCTTCATAAAAGTTTTAATGTATTAAAAGATTTTTCATATAATCATCAGAAATCAGGTTATGTTTTTATATTAATTGCCCTTCATCTATAAAAACATGCGATTGCAAATTAATTTATAATAATGTCCTAGATTTAGCCTGTTCCAATTAAATTCTTGTTGAATGTTAAGCCACTAAGATAAACAGGGCTGTACACAAATGTTTTATTTGTCAAAATCAAATTAATCGTTTTCCAAAGTCCACGGCGTCAGTAGATGTCTGGGGCAAGGACTGAGAGCGACCTACGATCATCAAAAACGACATAAGACAACCTTTATTTATAGTCATGCTATGATTTTGCAAAATGAGTCATTATAGCTTGTGATAAATGGGACATCTAATTCATCCTTGAAGAGCGTTGTGGAGTATTACAGCTGAATCAAAACTATTAAACTAATTAAACACTCCAAGATTGTTATTGCATGCTGGGCTTAATTAAAGTATTTTAATTATTTTAAATGCATAAAAGCTCAGCAGCACAGAGATAAACAGCGAAGCTGCAAGGTTAAAGCTGCAAGAGGAATGTTCCGGTTTTGTCATAAACAGAGAAAATGCTTCCTGTTTATTTCCTGTTGCCAGGAGGAAGAGCTATAGATGGTGGTCCTTTAAATAGTTTGTGAAGCGGATAACGGTAAACAAAATGTCATTGTCAAAGCAAAATCACGTTTCGTACAACACAAAGAAAAAATAGATACAGTTTATTAGCCGATGTGCAACTTTCACGTGCGCAAAATCACAAACTACAAATTGAAAAGACAAAACTGAAACATACGAAAACATGGAAATTCATGCCTATGGAGATGAGACTTCACACTTGATGTAAAGATGATAATGACTATAGATAACGGTAATGAGAACCTATAGATTAAACAGGCCATGTGATTGATGGTTTCCAATTATGCGACCTTAACAAATGGCTTGTTAGCGCTATTTATATGCACAATTGATTTAGAGTATCTTTGTTTTTGTTTGGTACACTGTAGCGGTAAGTATGTTTGAAAGATCAGGGCTGGAGTAGGATTACTGTCAAGCAATGTCACTGGAGCCATAACTAAACAGAAGCAACACTGCTGTACACACACAGCACCCTACAAAGCAAGCAAATACTGGGCGGACAACAAAGTGTCCATTCTATGCAAAGAGTACTTGTTTTTAGCCTTCCTAAAAATATCCAACAATTTGATCGTGAGCTTATTGTTACACTTGTTTTTGTTTTGTTTTACAGATGTGCGCTGTGAATTTCTGGGTAATGAGGCGATGAGTTGGTTTGTAAATTTCCTTGAAAAACTGGGTTTATCTGTTTAATGCTCCGATACTGGGTTTATGGGAAATGGTTTATGCAATGTATACAGTTCCAAAGTGATTCCTAAATGGTTTGTAGAATCTACGGCAGATTTGTTTGTTATCGTTTTTGCACATGCCGCAGCCATGAGGAGCTTAGAGCTTCACACATTTTGCCTGCAAAAAATAAGGAATAAATAAAATACAAAAAAAACTAGCAAGAGAGTGAGCAGTGCTGAAGGAGAATTCTGATGTAGAAAAAGTGTGAATGGAGCCCTAATATTTTCATTAGCAAACATTAACGTTTTTTTATCAACAATAAACTTTTGCTGTACTGTAAAAATCATTCCTAGATCAAGTAAATAATGCTGAAAATATAACCAAAGATTTAGTTGATTATTGTTTTCTCTTATATTCTAACAACTTTCAGAAACACATGTAACGAATATGCAGATATTTAATTAAGATACACTTCAATTCTTTAAATTCAACAAACCAGCAAAGCAAGTGAGTTTGACTACTTTAAATTGCATATTTAAAAAAATGCCTTTGTGGTTTAGTCCAATTTGCCTTCTTCCCAGCATGCACTAGGGCACAGGGTTTCCATTCACATTTTACATTTATTCATTTGGCAGACGCTTTTATCCAAAGCAAATTACAGCGAGTTCAAGATATACATTTTATCATTACTTGAACTTCCTGGGATCGAACCCACAACCTTTGGGCTGCTAACGCAACGCACTACCAGTTGAGCTACAGGAACAGCTTTACCCGATATACATTCCCCAATCTAAATTCTGCGATCCGCTGCAAAAAACCAAACAAAAAAACACTGACTTTGAAGTAACGTGATGTGGTAAATTTTACAGGTTGTTAGCCGCTAGTTAACCAAGTTGGTTGCGTGCTTACGGCCATACCAGCGTCAGCACACCCGATCTTGTCTGATCTCAGAAGCTAAGCAGGGCCATGCCTGGTTAGTACTTGGATAGGAGACCACCTGAGAATACCAGGGGCTGTAATATGGGCGGTTGCCACCGGTGTACTGGTTAGTGAGTTGGGCTTGTAATCAGTAGGTTGCTGGTTTGATTCCAGTGTCTTGAGCAAGGCACCTAACCCCTGATTCCTCCCAGGGTGCTGCAGTGATAGCTGCCCACCGCTCTGGGTTTGTGTGTGTTCACCCATCACTAGTGATGCGTTAAATACAGTGATGCGTTAAATACAGTGGTCACATTTTGGGTTTGGGTTACCATATCTGACATAAAAACATGTCATTTTCACTTTATTGCTTTAGGCATCATTACGCAACCTCCTCTCTGCCTACGCAGCTGATTTTCTTCCTTTGGGAGTGGGGGTCATGCCCCCGGACCCCCCTAGTGTTGTTATGGTTACCGACACAGCAACGCTGCTACAAACATTTCTAGAGGAAACACTGCTAGGGCATGAATAATTGTGCGTTTTGCATTGTTTGACAGCTCACCAGTTTTATTTACACTGTTGTTGTTAAATTTGTTGTCAAATTTAGTAACCTACTGTCTTGTAATGCCATGATAAGTTTGTCCCTCTACATAAAATGAGCAGTTGATTGTTAACCCTTCGTTTTGTGTGTGGTGTTTAAACCACTGTTCTCTCTATAACTTACAAAAAACCTTTTTGTAATACAAAAAAGACTAATGTACTACTGAAAGGAGCAATTTGCATGTAACTCGTTTTTAAATTGATTAAACTCAAGGAATCTTCTCAAAGCTTGGTAAATTGGTAAATGTTACAATGGCAGATTAAGTCAACTTGACATTTTAAGTTCATTCAAGACACTTTCACTTCAAATCATTATGTAAATGAATTCAACTCATAAAAGCCATAAAACCTGTTGCCTTTATTTTTTCTATTGTAAGAACACAAAGACTTTTTAGAATCAACGTCTCCAAAAAAACATCACATGGGTCTTAAAAAGTGCCAGACAGCCTGTTTCTATGGCAAATAAAGAGAAACCACAAGCAATGAAGAGAGGAATCGTGGCTGTGTGTGATGAAGAATAAGCGGGGAAGTCAGAAACACACACCGCTATTCATGTCGCATTTGTTTTCGTTGCATCTCAAGGTTGCGCCATTACGCTACACAAACACAGTGTCTCACCGTTAATTTCATTGAGGGCTTCTTCAATAACTTCTCCTTGGAGCAATTCCATGTCATCAGAAAACACATCATCTGTTATTGTAATGAGTCTTGACTCTAACTCGGCTCTGAATCATTAGTGAATGGATCAACTGCGCTCATCAATGTGTTCCAGCCCCAGAGGGAATGAGAGAGAGATGAGGGCCCATCCAGCGCTCTGTGATTGATCATTATTTTAATCACTGCAGGCAGACAGTCGCGCACACGACGTCAGCTCACCACATCATTACAGAAGAGAAAAGCAATAAATGAAATACAGGTAGGAGGCATTATTTTCAATTAAAGTCTTTGTGAATTCTCGGTCACAGTTAAGGGCTTCTGGTGGCCTCCTGCAAGCCCAACACTTGACGCTCTCTCCTCCAACCTTAAATGCATTCACAGCCGGTGACCGCAGACAAACGAGTCTGCCCGCCGCTCGCCTGCACGGTGCTGAGGGTCGTCTGGTTTGCGTCTCCGTTTGCTTACAGGCTCAGATCGCTTACAATAGTGTCTTAAAAGATTCCTGCCAAGAGTTCACAGTAGAAAAACACAGCGCTTGACAGAACAACTACAACAGTTTTAATATGTAATGTCACGTCCATTCATCATTACCCAGCTAACATTTTTAGGTTGGAAGAACGTTTTCCTAACGGTTCTATTTGGTAACAAATGATCAGTTCACAAAAATGTTCAAAATATCCAGTTTTATAGATGTTGCTTAGTTATATGTTAATTTTGTAACATTATACATCATATATAAAAAGTTAATGTTATAAAAAACTTCTACTAACGTTACTCCAAGAACATTTTTGATCACTTTTAGATAACATCAGCCAATGTTCTAAGAACGTTCCCTGTTAGCTGAGTAATTGCTCTTTTCTTTTTTTGTAATTATTTCTTTTTTTCTGCAACATTAATGGCTGAACGTCTCTGATCCATTACTGACCTGCGTTCCCACAACATAAATAGCGCCTCTCAAATTCCCCCTTTTCCAGGTTTCACTGTCTTTTATGATGCCTGCAAGCACAAACAACACAGCTTGAGTAATCAAGTCAAAGGCTTTGAGATGAACTCTTCAAAAACATACTCCCACTTCTGTGTAGGAAAAAGGTCACATTCGATCGCGTTTCCGAACGTGTGCAGCCAAGTAAAAGAGAAAGTGCTGGGAGTCAGAAAACATTAAAAGACGGATCTCTTTCTGGGGCTCTGTGGTTGAAGTGGCATAAAGCAATATACACCCCACATCCAGGGGTATTTTTTACAGATTAGAGCCAAGATGACCTCTGTTCCCCTCTTTTTTTTCTTTTCGGCTGTATTTTTTGGTGTGCATCTACACTGCTGACGGGATTTCAAGATAGTCCGCCAGCAGACAGCACAGGGGCAATCTAAAAAAATCAAGTGGACACTTTAGAGAGATTGTATCTAGAAAAAGCTATTGTTTCTCTCTTATCTGATATTGGAACAGCATGAATTGCTCTGGGGTTCACAGGTGTCTATGTGGCTGCCATAGAGAAAACTCATTTTGTTGATTTGATAAGATGGACCACTTTGACCATGTTCATTCACTGTTTCAAAGACAGATCATTGATAACAGAGCCATTCTGCTATAATCCACAGCAAAAACTGACTGAAGCAGAAGTAATTACTCACCAGTGTGCAGATTATACATTGAGGGATCATCTTAAAGGAATTTCTATAAGAAATGTTGGGTGTAATTTGATTTATCTTGCACCTAAATTAGCTTTTGGCCTCCTAGCACAGTCAGCTAAACAGCCTGCAAAAAAGTTCAGATTTATTTGTGATATGTAAACGTATGATATAGTGATACGTAACGAGGTATTTATCACATAGTGAAGTATATACATTCTGTAAATGATCCATCCGATAATGATCCAAAATGGATGAAAAGTGATCCGGTGGGCTACTGTTGCTATGGTTACCTCCTCAGGTGAATGATTTCTGTTTGTGAGCGTCTATTTACCGCCAGGTGAAAATATGCACCCTGAACTTAAAGTCTAACTTTTGTGGCGAATGAAAATCTGGAAATCCTGTTGGAAGCTACATATATATTTACACGTACAAAGAACATGTACTTGTTGTAAGGCCCCCCTACCTTTGGTTTTATCAGTGTCAAAGTTTCACTGGTACAGCACCTTTAAAAACAACAAAGGCTGCACAATGTGCTGTACAACATACTGTACAAAAGACACAATACAAAGCAGACTAATATGCAACAATACAGTACAGTACCACGACTAAAATACAGTTCAATAGTGCATCATCACTGGTTATATGCCAAGACAAAAAGATACTGAGAAAGTACAGATCTAATAAAAATGGCCAAGTTATTCCAGAGTCTGAGGGCTGCTACAGAAAAGATAGGGTCACCCCGGTTCAAAGCAATTCTACCCATGCTTTTACCACAACTGACGTTAAAAAAAATATATATATGAACATGTTTACACTGCTGGGGAACTAACTCTATATCAGACATTAAATAAAGCAGTTACATTGCAGTGGGGAAAAAATTGAATAAGTTGTATATCTTCTGAAGCTACTTTGGTTTTCTGTATAACGGATTTATTAGCTGTTCTGGTGGATAAACTAAAGGCTTTGGGTTGCCAAGCAACACTGGTCATGTGATAAATAAACGCCGCTTGCTTCTGTAAAGGATCAGATTATTTTCCCTCAGCGTATTGTCGAAGGAAAAGAATAACCAGAGATGAGCTACAGGACAGAAGTTAGAAAGATAATGCGTTCACAAAAGTGATGTTTCGACTTCAGGTAAACTGACGTTTATTAAACCAAGTTCTGGTGGTGATGTAACAGCATTGCATCACAGTCAATAACCAAATGTAAGATGCAGTAATTAATAACTGAAGTGTCATAATTGTGCTCACAGCACTGAGGACTTTATCACCCAACCAAGCCAAATGGATCGGCTCAATTATCTAAAGGGAGAACAGAGGCCGTAAAGCGGACAGCCAGTGATGTTAAATAAAGAGCGTGTGACTGTTTTTAAATAATTCATCGGGATTTTCTCTTGAATTATCAATGATTCCACACAACTGATACGTCTCTGAGAGGTCATTACACGGCACGTGTCGAAACATCCCTCATCGTTTAACACACAAGCCCAGCGCTCGTCTTCTCCCCCCCATAACGTCTATATCACGTCGTCATATTTAGTACAATTAAGAAGAATAATTATTTTAACCTAAACACAGAGGACCGAGTCTTTTTCTGTGGAATATTATTAATCACAATTCTAGTCGTGACCGAGTCTCTGAGCTGTGAAATTGTATTTCTACTTTACCAAACAACAATAATGGATAGGATGAAAAAAAAAGAAGAAAAAGACTAAATTGTACAGCATGGTTCAAATCAACGGGTAATAATTACAGTACCGCACAGACATTGTGTCTGCAAAGGCTGAAGTCATTTTCAATTAATCTAGACGAAAGCCATTGTGTGAAAAAACTCGTGGAATTCTCTGAACTTCGCAATACTTAATAGCGCAGTCTAACAGTCAGCTGTGCTCAAACGCTGCAGTAGAATTGCATTTATTAAGCCCAACGCTATGAGATATTCACGCACCCCCTCTCTCGCTCTCGCTCGCTAATCTGTGTTGAAGTGAAATCGAAAAATATAAATACTAAAAATAAGGACTGCGGTTAAATTGGCACAAAACACCTTAGGAAAAATCGACAGGATTCTACGGGTTCAGAACCAGAAATGACGCAATCGCCGCGGCGATGGCCATGATGATGAAATAGGTATAAACAATATAGCAAATAGACGTATCAAGTACAGTTTTGATGGATCTTTCTCTGCATTGCACCAGTGGAAAAAAAAACTTCAGTAGCACCAAGATCTTCCTTGCTATACTCAAGCAGTTTCTTTGTTGCTCTGTGTCAGAAAGCTGTATTGCACGTATCAACGTGATATTACAAATACCAACGACAATAGAAATGTCTCATACACTGTAAGATTTGTCCAACAGTTGCTGTTTGTATTCTTAAGAAAAAGTATTATGTTTAAACATCCAACTTCTCGAAAGATCTAAGAACATGATGGCCAACCTACAGCAATTGATGACAAATCTAAATAAAAATTTGTGGAAACAGAATTGAGCTCTGATGTTTGTTTGCTTAGTTTATTTTGTTTATCTTGTGGTTTAATACTGTATAGAGGTGAAACATAAACAAAAAAACATCTCTTAGGATTTAACTGGACCATCATAGAAGGAGCAATGCAGAGAACAACCCAGAGCGCTCACACCAAACCCAATAAGAGAATAAAGATTGGCCTGTGGCAGGAACATATTGTAGCTGTCTGTGCAACAATGGGCCACAGAAGTCTGTGGAGAGAGAGCATCTAAGCCCGGCTGAGGTGTAACTGCTGGGGTTAGCTTGGCAAACAACCACAGCCATTTCTCCAGTGAATGGAGTTGGAATACAGGAAACTAATTATTACACAGTGTGCTAAAAGACCAGTCGAATGTACCTAATTCATTTTTCTGCTCTATCTTTGTGTTAATACCCCCGTTAATGTTTTAATTGGTGAAAGCTATAACTGCCTTAGATCCTCAACAAACAAATAAATTAGCCTCTGCATTTTTATTTTTTGTGCATCTGCCGCATGGCCGGCTAAAATTACCCTCGTATACTTTCTGTAATGTTGCAGGTTTGCAGAGGTTTTGGCTGCATGTTCAGCATTTCAATGGTTGCGAGGTAATCTGCGTTGACACTGCAGTGATTTAAAGCTTATTTGCAGAATATTTCCACAGAATTCCTGGCACTGTAAAGCATCCATAATTCAGTGAACTCTTCCCTCTTGGTCTCATGGGATACAAAATCTGGCTAGTGGCCTTGCGGGGGGAGAGAGATACAAATAGAGCGGTTTGTTTTGTGGCTACTGATGCTAGCTGATAGGGTTCAGATATGACTGCTAAAATGTGCATTGGAAATACGTCTCATTAACATCAAAGGTTAATTCCCTTAAAACAACAAGCTCTCTGCGTTGTTTTCAGGGAAATGCAAATTCATTCTATCTCTGTGAGTCCATGAAATCTGGTAGCCAGGTACAATATTTTGAAACGTGACCAAACTACAGCTATAATCTCTCTGAATCTGTGAGAAAAGATTCACGTATCCAGCACATGAACAAATTCCACTAAATGATTTATCTCGTCTTATTCATCTATGATGTGTCTATACCCGAGACCGTCTTTCATATTTGCTCATCCTCAGAACCGGATTTCAGTAGGGCTGTCCCACTCTGAATCAGAACCCACATCAATAACCACCATGAAACCTCTCAATTCCATCCTTCAAACGTATTGAATTTCTGATTAATTTAGGACTTACATAAAGGTTACGTAAAGTGATGAATAATGAATGGTGCATAACACCACACTGTCATTAAAAACTTCATATTTTATTAAGGATGGGTAGAAACGCTCTGCAGATACAATTCATGTACCCCTCTAATTATCCTTGCAAATGACTTCGGGGACCAGGCCTAAATAAAAGACTGCAGAAGACATCACCACTGCATATCATACAGCTGCCACTGTCATCCCCTTTTCATGTGGTCTAGCCAAGGTCAGCCCTGCTGAAACAGCTCGCTCGCCAACACCGACGCTCACATGTTTGTTGGTGTGTATGTTTCATAACCGGCCCAATAGCTGCAGAAAACATTAACGTCCACTTTGTAGCTCCTTTTATAATTGGTCTAAATAGAATGACTAGCCTCAGAAAGTCACATCATTCATTCAGTCACATCAATCCTCCAAACTGAAATCAAACAGATTTTGCTTAGTCACAGAGCAGTCTCGAATTAATGCATTGCCAGGTAAAGAGAAGCTCCGTTTCACACTCTCAAACACTTCAAAAAGAGCTGGAACATCACGCTGAGCGCACTGTTAGGACACGCTAGCACACACCTTACCCAAAACTGAATCAATTTGGCCCCCGACCCCTCTTCCCTGTCATCAAGAAAGTCTAGACAAAGTGGAAACCCGGTGTATTATTACGAGCTCCACGTTGCACAAAACGGGCTATAGAACATGTGGACTGCAAAAGATGAGCCATCATTTTAATGTGACATCTGTGCATCCATTCCGTGTCAGGGTTGAACAGGCGCAAATTCCCAGGTAGACAAACGCATCCGCTTTGGCTCCATTTCAATGACAGCGATGATATCTGAGAGGATAATGGCGAGTGTCAGACTGGGAAATAGACTGGAATAATTGATGCTGTGAGGGTGTTATTCCAGCAGTCAGAGTTAAGAGACGATTGGCAGAAAGCCTAAGAGCGGAGAAGATTCCTTGATGTCGCCGGTCTCTCCGAAACGAACCGTTCTGGAATGGAGACAATCACCTACACGGCTACGAAGAAAAGACTCATAATGCGACCCAGCTAAACTCTGTCGGCGAAGATATAGCCATTCATTACAACTAAAGAAATCATTAAGGTTTTATTTGAGCGTTACGGTACAAGCTTGTGCACTTTTTTTTGCCCCTGAACAAAATTTCCTTTCACTGCAGCACTAATGAGTGGACGGTGAATCTTCTCACCCTCATTATGAAGTCCAAGTAGTAATGCAAGCACATCCCCTGACACCATCAAGTTGTCATCAGCATTCTGCAGGCATCAACCAAAGGATTCATACGTACTAATGCAGAACTCTCTCTTTCCTGCTCACTGTACTGTAGCACTGCATGCCACTTAGAATTTAAACTACACTTGCAAAATAAATTATAGGCTGACATTACACCACATATATATATATATATATAAAGAACTGAAGTTTTAATCCATAATTCCAGCACAGAACTGAAATTTGACCGTAACGCAATATCACTAACAATATTCACCTAACAATGATTGTGTAATCCTTCACATTTTGGGGTTAATTTTCTTTAAAGTGCTTCACAAAAGGCAGATCAGGCTAAACCATTACATCAACTCACTGCTAATCCTGACTCAGAAACACAACCCACAAGTGGAATTAGAAGAACAGCCTATATGCTTTATTGTGTTAGTTTATGGGGTTATTCACAATGATTAGGGGGTATTTGTGGCATTATGACAGAAAGCCTAATGAAGACCCAGGCAGTGGAAATGTCATGTATTGAATTGCTTGGGACCGTGTTTTGAGCAAGCCGTTCTTTTCTTTTATTATCATTCTGACAGAAAGCAATTAGCACAATAGCCTTCTAGTTTCCAATAAAGTCCTTAAACCAATAATTCACAAGGGGTTTGTTCGAGTTCTGTGTTTTACAGCAAATTATTATTATTAATCCAACACTTCATTTTATACATTTTCAAAAATATTGAACCCTATAAATATCACATGATAATATATATTTAAAAAAAATTCATCACAAAATCCCCAAGTTTGTTTGTGACCTTATAAGTGCAAAAAACTATCCTGAGCTCACTTTTGTACTGCATGTTTGCTTTGCTGTTTTTTCATGGTTCATCAAGAATAACACAGTTGGTCATTATCATTGGAAAAAAAAGAACAAAACACTGCAATATAATCATGCTGACAAGCGCTCTGTGCAATATTTGACTGCGCATTTAACCCTGCATAACGCATTAACCGAACATAAAGCTGAACCTGAAATGTGTACTTATGTGCATGCGTGTTATTTACAATCAGAACACTGATTCCATAAACCTCTGATTAATCGAAGCAAGAGATGTGCCTTCCGTTTCATTGCAGTGCCGTTTCGCTTGATTCCTTGGACTGGATTCATGTTCCAAAGCTCCAAAATGTGGGTGAGACTCTGCACACATGCAACACGTATATCAGTCATTGTTTTTTTCATGAGAAATAAATAAAAAAAGGCACAAAGCATGAAAAAAACAAAGCAAAGAGAACAAAAATGTTGAAAAAGAAGCTTACCCGAAAGCCATGTTGTCGGTAGAAAGCAAATATGCACACACACACACTCGCACACACACACACTCGCACACACACACCTTAATATTTCATTAGTGCAAGCCAGAGGTCACACTTCTACAGCTGTGAGAGCTCTACAGTGTGAAATGAGAGTAAGAGTTGTATAATATGTACACACTGTGTGAAAACAGATCTCGGATCTCTAAAATTTGACAGTGCTATGCTTTCCTGTGCCTGCGGTTATATTAAGAGCCTTGAGTAATGATCTGTCCTTTATCTCAGCCATCCAAAATATATCTTCTCTCTGCTTTTCATCCGCACGTCCTCTCGTTTCCATTTCGTCTGCTCTGTGCATCTGTCGGCCGAAGCAAATGTTCATTCAGATTTGGTTTGGAGATCTCATTTCAGAACACCATTTACACAAGCCACAAGCTTGAGATGAGTTGCAACACTCTGCAAAAACAAAATATCTCTGGAGATAAATCTAACCCAGCATGTCACAATCAGTCCCAGCTTGCGCTCGCTCTCTTTCTGGGTGGAATTTTCGGTAAGCCGCATGATATTTTTTTTTACAAGCCTTTGAAGAGAATGTTAATGATCACGAAACCTGTGCCAAATAGCTCGCCGATGAATTTCTCTCCCTCTGATCAAAATTGGAAGAGCCTGACACTGAGTAAACCCGGCTGGAGTCCCAGTCGGTATGATCTATATTTCATTGTCTCTGTAACATCTGTAATTAATCACTCTTCTCCAAATGAATGCAGTCTGTCCGCTCGTCTATTTTTTATCTAATGGGGTCAGAACTTTCATTTAAACGAAGGAAGATGGAGGGAAAGCGGAAAAAATACAGAGCGTGGATGTGCCTCTCTGCAGATTATTCGATTGGTTTGGGATCGACTGAACAAGGAATGGAAACGACATATTTGAAGGTATCATTTCTCAATTTTGGAAGGTGGCAGGGCACAAAACTCTAATTATCCTCTTGTTGTAATCACATTGTGGGATCCACTATAAAATTTAAAAAACACTCCTGATTATTGTATTTGTTATTATGCCTTATCATGCAAAAACACCGCATAGCTCCAGGTTGCTTATCAAACATTTGATTGCAAAACTCTTTCTGCCATTCTGGAAAACAATAATTAAGATAATGTTAGGCTATTTACATTTTACTGCAGTTTTGGTCTTATCCATCCCAGCAGAACCTTTTGTAATTAGCTTAATGTGAAAACTAGTGTTATATTACAAGATTAAATTCCATCATTACTGTATTATTAAAATTGATTGAATAACATGACTGATTGAATGTGCTATGAAAGATGTAGACAGAAGAGCTATAAAGAATGAGCTTCCTTTGTCTTTGATGCTTTTGAACTTTCTGCTTTTTATAAACTGTTCCTACTTTCTTTTTCCATATTTAGTTCCCACCTGCCCAAAGCAGCTCACTCTGACACAGACATTAAGGCCTCTGTGTACACTTCAGCATTTTTAATCTATGTATAATAAAATCATCTCTCTCCTTTTGCGTGTCTGTCTGTATCTCTTTCTCCTTATACGGTGTAAGATGAAGTAAGACATTAATCGTTTTATTTGCCAGGTAAGAGATATTCCCAGGAAACACGCTGCTGGCTAAAATGTTCAGCTAAATTCTCCATAGAGAATAATGGATATGGCTAATAAAAACAAAGCTCGGTTTAAAAGCATCTTAAAGCTGTTTAAAGTTCTTTATATAGTGATTCCCCACAAATGTCTTTGGCAGATATCACCGCTGAAAAGCACTACTTCCAAATGTTTAAATATAAAGATAAATATATAAACAAACACAGACCTATAATTTGCTTTGTTTTCCTTGCCCTCTGCACACCGATCAGACTTTCTTAATGAAAACATGTAATTACGGAGACAGCGACTGTTGCTCAGTTAGATACTGCGGGTCAGATCAATGCCCTCCCAAGCCAAGACAAACACACAATTACACTGACAGATTTCCCATAAATGTCCAGGAACTACAGCAGATGGTGGACTTAGAGGACAGCGCTGGTGGCTGCATCACACTGTACTAGATTCATCATTCATCCTAAAATGCATAAAAACAGCTCCTGCTGCAGGACAACACGGTGTACAGCTGCAGACCACAGCACACACATAGCAGAAAATACCTTCTCACCCCTTTGCACAAATGGAATTCAGCACCATGGACAGGGAATAACCAGCTTAATCTAAGTAAAATTCCTCACTGCTGTAGGAAGCAACTGGGCATAAAAGTCATTCTAAAATACAACTTTTCTCCTCGCTGGCACAGTTTAATTCCAGATGAAGAAAGTGGGGAGGTGAAACTTAAAGATCTGGCTTGACAGCATCCTCCACTCTTTTCCCAAGACAAAGCTCTCAGCATGGTGTCAGAGCTGCTTCAAACAGAGATATTGAACCTGTGCAGCATACAAAACACAAGCCCGTTTCCTGCAGCAGCTACGTTTAAAGAAGTTCGCAACATGGTGTGAGGTAATGTTTTCTTATCGCGTCCTACGCTTGGAACCGCAGTCTGTCATTCAGTCAGGATTTGAGAGCTGATCTAACAATGCAGGTCGATGGGAACAACACAGCGAGGCAGGAAAGAGAAAATCAGGATTCTGTGTTACCTGCAATCACACAATTGAATATAGTACTGTTTAGTGTAGTATAGTATTGTACAGTATAGGATACTATAGGGTCATATAGTATAGGATCATGTAGTACAGTATATAGATTAGTACAGAAAAGGATAATATACTGTGGTGTAGGATAGTATAATATAGGAAAAAATTGAAAAAAAAAAGGTGTGGGAGATAAAATAATCTCTAAAACTAAATATCTGATGTTTCAGTTTTTGAACTATACACATGCAACTTAATTCTAGATCCTTCTTTGTTCTGAAGAACCTTTCTTTTTTTATCTCCAGATCTCTACCTCCCTGTCCCAAATGCAGTCCTCTATTTTCTCTCTCAAACAAACAACTTCAATCTAGCGAAAGGTTAAAGCAGATTCCACATGCAGCAAACACCACTAAACATAACAGCCCAGCAATACTGGTCAATATAAAAAGGTATTTTCAGAATTAGATGGGATTTTTCTAAGGTTATTCAATGCAACAACACACAAAACTTATATTGTGGAGAAATACTTCTACTGCATATATGTAAACCTGCACAAACTTTATTATAAGAACAGCGCTGACGACAACACAACACAACACTTGAACCATGTCCAAGCTGTCCAGCATTTCAACAAAGTAAAATGACAATGCCTGCACTGGGGTGTCCCTGAATTTCCCAAGGGCCAGGGGTTTTGACTGCATGTCTGAACAGACACGTTACAGGCATGACAGCCAGAGGAAAAGGCCACAGTCTCCGGTAAAAATGCAAATGTCAGAGAGCAACAGCACACACCGTTTGCTGACTAATTGCATCCCATTGAAAATTCTGCAGGTACTTTGTGGCTCATTTACGTGTTGAGAACACATTATCTGTGGCGCATTACATTTTCGCATTCGTCCCCATATGTCGTGATCTGAATTCATAATAACACTATTTTTTTAAATGGCTGTTCTAAGAGCATTTTTCAAAAGTCGTTATTAACCTCATAATGATGCCACTTTATGTCGAGTGTATTCCCTTTAAAAAAAGACACAATACTATCAAAGAAAGTAACTGCCGGTTAGTTAGATTCTATCAAACATTAAACATAACCTATCGTTTTGCATTTGCCAGTTTTTCTCCGTTCATGGTCTCTTGGTTAAATGCCACTTTGTCTTGGCGGGCACATGAGTGCTATGTAGCCGAGCAGCTGACTGCCCCAGCAATCGCATTCACTGCATACGAGATCAGCTGGCTGGGCCGTCCGTGGGATTGGGCGGCAGAGGCGTATAATGAGGGTTACTGGAGTGGCATTGAGAGGATTATCTATCCTCATACTTTGGACAAAAGCTTCGGGAATTATTGCTGAGGAAAGGTGGTTATGAGGCTGCTCTCTCTGACAGGCAGGTTTGGATGCCAGCAGCAGAAATGCAGTTATGAACATCCAACTGTGTAAATGATGGATGGCCCGTTAAGGATGGAACCTGCCAAATACAACATTAGCAAAAATAAACAGGGTCAGAGCGATAAGAGACGATCCGTGGCTCTGACGTTATCCTGTTTTCACACTTGTGTCCTTGGACTTTCAGATCATCGACTGGCTAATTTTTGAGCAGAGCTGGACTAATAGCAAAGCCATTTTGGGACCAACTAAAACGATCATTCTTTATGCCAAGATCACACGCTTTCGTACATCAGCCGTTCCATCACTTTAATGTTTACTGAATTACTGTAGGGCTTTGGGAGACCTGGAGTGATGCAGGAACTAACATACTAAAGTAGATTTGGGAATGCAAGAGTTTAGATGGCTAAAAGTGGATGCGAGGAAAGGTTTGTTATTGCATTTCGAGCACCTAGAGGAGAAAAATAGAGAAATTATGAAACAAGATCATAAAAAGTGGGAAATCAAAACAACACAAAATGTCAAATCGGGAGATGATGGAAGTATATTCATAAATGTTCCGTTTTATCTCCTTCAAGGTTTAACTTAATTCAAGGCTTTTATGATGCCAAAACAGTATTTTTCTCCCTTATGCAATGCTGCGTAACTAGGTTAAGCCAGCTTATGCATGGTGAATAGGTGTATCTAACTGATGCCCTCCCATGGACACTTAGGGGACTGGAGACTGCAGGACGGATGCTAGAAAAATGCTGTTCTCTGCTTCTTTTTCTCTGGGCATGTGGGCAACCCAACAGACTCTCACACATTATGTCAATATGTCATCTCTGACGAATTTATCGGTTCCCAACAAATGAGGTTTTGTTTGAAACACTTTGTTCTTTTGAACCTTTCTTTTTTTGAAGCATAGTAAGCAGATGGATAAAGTGCTGTGTGTGTGTTCTATGCAGTGGTGAAACCCTGTATGTGTGCAATTTATGTTACATCTCCAAATGGCACATTTTGCGAGACGTGTCTTAGTTTAGCACCCTTTATTGAATTCATGGGTTTTTTTTCAGAGAAGTCTAAACCAGAAGCATAATCATTATACACTGATTTAACATGATGTCTTACAATAATAATTGCAACACTGAAATCTAAGAATAAATATATGCACATATCTGTCCTTGCCTTTGTAAGATAGACCATGAAAAGGTACTTTTGACATGATCAATATTTCCCAAAATTTTACATGTTTTGACCATATCTTGGTCCATAAAACCATTCAATAAGTCCCAATAAAGACAATCTACTCATTTTGAAAATACAGATTCAACAAAGCACTTGACAGTTATACAATAACTGCAGTATCTCTATTGCTGAAGGACAATTTTCAGTTAAATAAAAATATCTCAGAAGTTTCAATGCAAACAAGTTGAAAGCCAAGACCACACGCCCTGCATTCATACATATAACTAGTTCCTTATGTTGATCATCATTGCAGTTTCTCAGAACAGCACTTGTTTCTTTCCTTTCCAATGTAAATCTATGTATTTTAGATAAATAAAACTGTGATACAAAAATACTAATTTACAACATTGCTGGCTGCTCTTATGAAGGCACTTTAAAAAAATCAGAACCAGGGATTTCCTCCAGAGCAACGTGAGGGAAAACCGTACATCTTACATCGTATTAATCCTTTTTCCATCTTACCATTTTCATTTTGGATGTGGAGTCTTATATATGACATGTTTTAGAACTGATATGATCTCTCCAGCATATCAATGTAATCCATCTTTGTTTTGAGTCTAGCCCTCAGCTCAGGGTAATCGCTTTGGGTTTGATTAGGACATCCTGTCCTTGTCCCTGTGGTGGTTGTGATCATTTGCTTTTGTCTGGCATCCTGTTTTGCATGTGGGAACTCTGAGGGTGGGTGCGTATGCCTGTCAGGCAGGTTGCTAAACTGGGAGGTTGTGCCAAAAAGACTGTCCACTAATCCCACCTTGGGAGTGGGACCCTGGCTGTCAATGACAGTTGGGCAGAGTATTCCATTTTCATGAAAGCCAGCAATGTCACCACATGGAGCTCCGACGCTGGCGATAGTGTTAATAGGGGAGCTGGAGATTGCCATGGTCCACTCCTTTTCTTTCTCCATCAGCGTTCTGTAATGTGATCTGCTCTCATTTGTCTCTGTAAAAGAACGCTTCTGCCCCGACTCCTCCTGTCCGCTTTTGTAAACAGGGTTGCTGCACATGTGCGAGGAGGGAGCACCGATGCTATCGTACACGTGATTGGTGGGCGGAGTCTCCGGTAAGGTGGGTGGCTGTTCTGTGAAAATTCCACATTCCATTTGAATGCCTGCCAAGCCCACTTCCCCTTGCTTCCTAAAGGGTAGCTTTTCACGCTTTTTAAGAGCATATGCACAGAGAGCTGCTGCAGCAAAAAAGGCAGACACAAACAGAACCAGCAGGCTGAGAATGAGAACAGAGAGGGGTATGGTACCTTTTGGTGGGTGTGGCCCCACCCCAGGATACGTAGTGATGAGCCCACCATCTGAATCAGCTGGAGACAGCGAGGACTGTCGAAGCTCGGGGCAAATTACCTCTGAGTTCAGGGAGCGTAAATCTTTTCCTGAGACCAGCTCTGGGGTTTTACACACCACCTCTCCAACTATGACCACCAGACTGAGCGTGTCCAGCCACTCTTTCAGAGGAATGATGTCACAGGAACAATCCCAGGGGTTCTGATTCAGGTCGATCTGGACCACAGCATGCAGGTGTTCTAGAACTCCGCTGACGGGGAGACAATGAAAGTAGTTGTTGCGCAAGTTCAGGCGTGTCAGTGAAGTACCTGCAAATGCTCCCACGGGCAGCGTACGCAGGAGGTTGTTGTTCAGAAAGACTAGCTGCAGGGAGGGCATTAAACTGAAGGCAGCTGGCTGGATTTCTCTTATTTCATTGTATTCAAAATACAAATAGCGAAGATTCTGCAACCCATGGAACATATCAAGAGTTAATCTTTCAATATTATTACCATTCAGGTAAAGGCTTCTCAAATTAGGCAGATTAACAAAAGCTCCTTCCTGGACATAAAATATCTGATTGTTACCCAAATGCAATAAATCAAGACTGGAGAAATTCCAAAAATCTGACTTATAAATTCTCTGAATGAGATTTCCACTTAAGTAAAGCTTCTTAGCATTTAAGGGGCGAGGCATTAACTCAGAAATGTTCCTGAACCCATTTTCTTTACAGTTGACTGTCAAACCAAGGTCATTGATGTGCAAGTTACAGGTGCATCCAATGGGGCAAATGATTGGTATAGGCGGTCGTGTCTGATATCCAGCTATAGGTGGCTGATTAGGGAACACACTGCGTGGTGTTGGTGGCGTCTTTGAGGGCCTGGGCCTTTTTGTTGGCTTTGGAGCTCTTTCTCTTTGTTCCACAGAAGAGGCAGTGTTTTGATTTGGGGAGACTATAGATGATGGCTTTGTAGGCCTTACCCTCCCTGTGTAGAATGGCAAGTGAGGGATGCCTAGAATTGATTCAATCTCTGCTTCACTCAACGTGGGACACAGCTCACTGCGTTTGATCTCTCTAAGGTCTTTTCCATGGAGGTGAAAGGGGTATTCACACGTGATCTCTCCAACAACAGCAGTGTATGGAATTCGCTCCAACCAGGCCTGGAGCTGGATGATATCACATACACAGTTCCAAGGGTTCTCCTCCAGCTGGATCTCCATAAGGCTGCGACCAATGTATTCCAAAATCCCTTTATAAGCCAATGTCTTTAGTCGATTGCCTCTCAAATCAAGGTGCGTCAGAGAGACCGATCTGAAAAGAAAAGCTGGCAGCATGGGAATTAAATTGTCATTAAGAATGAGCACTCTGAGTTTGTGAAGATTTCGAAATGCACCGCTGTCGATTCTCTTGATAACATTGTAGTCGGCCTGAAGGTATTCTAAACTTTCCAGTCCAAGAAATGTGTCATTTCGAAACACTTCCAGCTTGTTCTCGTGAAGGTACAATCTCTTCAGGGAGCTCAAACCATTGAAAGCTCCAACATGGATGTCCTGCAAGGCATTATTGCCCAGATTAATGGCCACTGCATTGTTCAAGTGCAGGAAACTGTTGAAGTAGAGCTTCCGTAAGGAGTTTTTCTGCAGGTAGAGCTTGAATGGTCTAAGCCATGTCTGTGAGACTTGGCTAATATTTGTAAATCCTTTGCTGTCACAATGAATGTGAAACAGGCCTTCCTTCACCTCGCAGTAGCAGGGCTCAAAGCAGGGCTCATCTATTTCTTCTGAATCATCAAGTAGAGGGATAGGAGTTGTCCATCCAAGTGCAATTGTGCTTAGCAGTGTAACCCACAACATGCTTTCACCAAAAGCGGGCAAGTACATAGCCTCAAGAGCTCCTTCACTGCACTGAAAAAAATACAACAGTTTAGATGAGGAGATGACGAACACCAAGCAATCCAAATGATCTTGACTTTTGACAAGCTAGTCGAGAAATGACGTACAATAGGGGAGATTACCATCTATACTGCACGATAGAACAGACTGCATCTTGGTTGCTTTGACTGCAGCTTTTAACAGCAAAGGATATAGTCAAAAGGCAGAATTAAGGCTTCGGTAAACAAGGTCAGCAAAATGCACCAGAGCTTAATATTGACTTAATATTGAAAGTATGCCTGATGCATACACCGTAGTGATATTGAGATTCAAGATGCAATATGTTCCTGGCTTAATCCATTTAAAGGCATCATGCTTCTCTGGAGGTTTTACTTTAGTTTCTAAATCAGCTAATGACTCTGGAATATCAATTTGACCTCCATGGAAAATATTCTCCCCCCCACCACCTATTAGCTAATGTGCACAGCAGGGCACTTAGGAATGTGATGTTAATAAGACCTAGGCTCTATTGATTGCTGATGGGGTATATGTGCATACAGGTCACTAAAATAATGTAGCTATCTCAGGCCCACCACTAATGCATGCACAGTATATTATTGCAAGCAAAATCTTTTGGTTAACAGCAAAAATCATTTTTTATTGTTGTACAGGCATTTTTTTTATAAAATATAAATATTATGCAATAGGTCAAGATCAATGTTAAAATAGACTATTTACGAAGATTAATATATCTACAAAGTTAAACTGAAATTCAAACTACATCATCGCATCGCTCTCCTAACAGAATAGAGCCAAAGATCACATCCCGCTTTGCACTGAGGGCTATGCAATACAGACATAAGGAAACCATTCAAGCACTGCACGAATAAAGCTGAACTTATGGAAACCCGTTTCAATGTGAATGCAATGTGCATGAGCTAACCAAAAGCGATTCCTGCCACTATCTTACACAGCAAGAGAAATGATTAACACATAGCGATAACCCATTGCGCTAAAATCTAATCTATTAGCATTCGCCTTTGTCTGGCTTTACCACCGCCCGCGTCCGGATGCATATCAGAAACATGAAGTAATGAAGAAATGTGCTACTCACTCAGGTTGCTGCAGTGGAATTAAAAGCGCAGAAGACGGACCACTTTAAATGATGTTGCTTCTTGCCATGTCACCACCGTTGAGCCACTTCTTCTGTTTCTCTCCCGTGGTCGAGGCGAATAAGAGAGCCGGAGACGTGACAGGACTGCAATGCTTGAGAAAGGTTTGCTTTAGGATGCAGGTCCGCTCCCCTGACGAGCGCTCAACAGTGAAGACAGCGCCGCAGTTCAGCACCAGCGCGAGGACGGATGACGAGCGATATCTTCCTGCGTCTCAGTGCATTAACTAAAAACTAAACCGGTGCGAGTGTGAAAGTTGGCATGGCGAAAGATCGCAGGATAGGGCTGATGCGGACTTCTTTCGGCTTTTAAGTAAAAAAAACCAAACAAATACATATATTGCAGCGAGCGAGAGAGCGCGCGCCCGCAGCCCTGCTATGAAATGCTCCAAATATGCGCGAGATGATGAGAATAATAGCGACGCACCGTTTCAGGTTGCGAGGGGCTTTAGACTTGCTTTTTTGACATGTTTGCGAGATTTTACCTCGATTTACACAAACAAAGTAGTTGGGATTGTTTACAGCCCTAATTCCTAACGCTTAACGACAGTTGTGTGTTTGCACGTCAACATTCCAACATGCATCACTAAATAACACTTTAACTGTTCCTAGAACGGTTCTTGGGTGACTTCTTCATCATCCCTTATGGCATTAGGGCCCTAACAATTTTAATGAAACCTTATTTTGGTTACCATGGAAACATAGTGCCATCTGCTATTGCACAACAATGTGGTGCTTCATACATGGGCATGTTGCTTATTTTGGAACTGAGAATGAACAATGTTGACTTGATGCCCATTTCTGTTGATTTCTCATACCACTGGTTAATTATCTTATGAATCACCAGATAATTACTTTACAGCTATGAGTTTATCGTTTGACAGTGATACACATAAATAAATAATGCAGCTTACCAGATCAGTTTGTATTATTGTGGAATATGCTAACCTTGCGTTGTTTGTTTCGTTTGCATCATAAAAGCATCTGCTAAATGAATAAACGATGTAAAATGAACTCCAAATCCTTAAGATTAGGCATTAAAACAAAACCAGACAACATCCAGCCTGTACACTAACCAAAAACCCCAACCACTACATTCCTAACATGTATCCAAACTAATATTCTGATCACACAAGCATATTGACTTTATGTTTTAGTTTTCCTTTATGTTGAATTTCCCACAGGTAACAGAGAATCTAAGCTAAAGCTAGTTAATACTGTCTCAGCAGCTCTCTGTGCCTTTGAGCATTAAAGCATTTTCCTGAAGATCCCAAAGAAATCTTTAATGCCGTCACACAGATCAGCGCTACAGATCTGAACATGTTCCAGTAAATTAGCTTGTGACGGCAGCTTCTCTTTTCTTCTAAAGCCTGTTAAAGGTGATTAAAGCACTTTCTCTATCAAATTGGTGCAAGAGTATTTAACAAAGCAGCAACCCTTTGAAGGGAAAACAAACAGGAAAAATCCAAGCAACAAATTATAAAGAGAACTAGTTGCAATTATATATGACTCTTATAATTCCATATTACCTATTAAAGGTATATCAGTTAGGCTTGGTTTGGGAGATATCTTCTCTACAGCCATCACACAGAGAGGTGATGAAGGGCGTGATGACTGACAGACTAGTAATGGGGTCCAGAAGCCCAACCATCTCTGAAAACTAATGCCAGAATCTGACCTGTAGCATCATCCATCTGCCTTCAAAGCAACAATTCAATCCCTCTGTTCTTAAAAACAGACACGCCACGCTTTTCACGCTATGATCAATTAAGGCAAGTAATTGTATGTAATTAATATTACTACAAAAGATTAGCTATGTCTGAGGAATGATTATATTAAGGATTTACACGATTTTCAGCACCACTAAATAATTAACAAATCACTTCAAGCACTCTCATTCAATTAGAAAACCTTCTCACGAGAAACCAACACAAAGGGTTCGACAAAACCAACTGTCTCAATTTGCAACAACTGAGGAATCACAATCAGAAGTGTAATTTCTCCAGAAAAAAAATTAAATCAGATCTAATCTCGCGGTCAGACCATCTGAATCACATTTAGCCCGAAGCTGGTCATTAATTATCCAGCTGTAGCAATCAGGAGATGAAGAGCATAGCTAACATGAAGGTGATGGGGGGGGGGGGTATCTGGAGCTACAGGTACTCTTATTATTTAGTTAGGTACACCTCTGGAGTACAACAGAGCAATGACCCCTCTCCTCTCGCACACGGACCTTAACCAAGCACAGCTGGCCTTGAGCAATAACCAATGTTAAGCTAATTAAACCCCCCCCCATTTTAATACGGATATAAATCAGTTGCCATGGGAACCTGCCCTTTGGAGTCCCCATGTAAACTCCTGCTGAATTAAGTGCAGTGGACGATGGTGCTACTTAAGAAACATACATAAACTCACACAAGACGATAAGAGTATTTGTACAGACAAGCACTTAAAGTGTGTAATTTCTAAGCAACCACCGTTACCAGACAGAACTGCAAGAATTCCTATTGGTTGGTTAAACAGAAGGGCCGTCTTCTGCTCTGTCATTGGTTGAACCAATGTTGCTATGTTGAGATAGTCGGGGTATGTAAATCTTGTTACATTGATCAATTTAAGCAGTGTCTTTGTCTTTTTAATGGAAGATTTTAATTTCTCAGTGGAACGCTTTAATCAACATATAAAAGCATGCACAAATTCTTTGTAGTTTATTATTTGTATGTTATCTCTGTGCATCCCTGTCAAAAACTCTTTGCTCATGAAACCAAAGTCAAAATCCTGTGACACAGCATAACAGGTTGAGTGCTCATAGGGAAATCACCACTTATCATTTGAAGCATCATACAATCCTACAAGATTACATCAATGCAGCCACAGTAAACGAAGCAGAAAAAACGCCATGACTAGAGCTCCCCCTGCTGACGGACAGAGTTGCTACAACAGAACAATGAGAACGTGTTCATACGGGCACGTAATACCCACTCTGTCTGTATTATACAGGGAATCCAATGATTATGATTATCTCCACACAGAGAGCGTTCAAATTGTAAAGTACAGAAACAATTAAGCAGAATTAAATTACTAAACCTAGAGAGACTACCTGTTCTAAACACCAGCAAAGCAGAGCTTTCCAACCCGTTCACTCACAGCAGACTCCATAACTCACTACATATATCACATTAGACACATGCTCAAACCAACAGGCCTAACATATGACTTCAGCAATGATGTGATATTGGGAGAAAATATTGTATAACCTACTTTCAGCACTTATATTGATAGTCATATAATGGCTGTTCAGCTCACCAGTATATCGTTCCACTTGTGGTTGTCATGGATGCAGCATTTATCAGCCTCTTTTCACAGGGTATCTGTAGGTAATTAAATGGCAAGGAATGAAGGTTCAAAAGAACACTTAAGCTGTACTGTGAGATGCTGTCATATTAGCGGACTATATGTTCTCTATAATAAACAGTCTGTCAGCTAACCTAGATGTTTTGAAGCTAATTCAATCATACTGCATACAGTTTCTCTGTACAATAATAAATGTTGAACTGAAGCGTGGCTTTTGAGTCATTTTTACAGAAACATGTTTGCATATATCTGAAGTGATATATTTGATTTCATTACGTGTTTAAATATAATTTGGTTAAACCATCAGGCTATTTGATTATATAGCTTTATGGCTATATATTGCATATTGTATGTGCTCTGCCTCACTGATTTTGTACTAAACTTAAAAGTGTCATGACCTTAATGATCATCATTTATCTGTTGTAAATATCAACGTGATTAAATTAAATCCATCTTTACCTATTCTGCACATCCTCTTTTTCCGGATACTTTCTGTCTTTGAGCACCTTTGCCACCAGATTACGTACAGCTGCAGGAAAATTAATGTCAAAATGTATATTTCCACATAAATTCCGCATAAATTAACTGTCACGGCAACATACAAACACTGCCAAAAATAAATTATACACATTGAGATAATTAATAACAAAGATAACACACCATTTTAACTTTCACAATACATGATGAAAAGGATGTAAATCCCTAAGCTTATGACTTCTTCAAAGGCTAACCAGAGTTAAAACTGTAGCTGTTCAGAGCTGCCCTGCCCTTAAAAAATCTAATTCTGAGTTTGCTATTTACATAAAGCATTTTCTGATGCAAACTATCACTAAAAAAAAAAATTGGAACTTCAAATTTTAGGAAATCTTGACTTGCATAAAGCTATAAAGGACTGCAAAAGTATTTCTACAAGCCTTGATTTTCATCAGTTCTCTGCAAGACAAAATGTCTTAAATGGATAAAGTTCAATGCTATTGCTACTCTCCCTTTAAGTGCTCCTGGAAAGATTGAAAGAGTGATTGAAAGAGAGATTAAGAGATGGCCAAGAGTGCCTAATGATGTGTCAGATTGAAACTAAAGAAATCTCTGAAACCTTCTAACACAAACTTGACATGTCTATAATTCAATGGAGGAAACTACTGATGTGTAAAAAATGACATGTCTAAAGTTAACAAAACAGCTATTGGATGATCCACAGCAATACTGGCAACATATTCGATGAACAGATGAAACTAAAGGTGTTTGGACAAACACACAACGCATCAAAAACTAAAAAGAACAGCACATTAACACAAACATCATCCAAACGGTAAATGACTTAGGCTGCATGCTGCCTCAGGACCAGGACAGCTTGCTATCATCAACAGACAAAAATACTTCCCAAGTTTTAGAACATTTTGCAAAGGAATGTAAGGCCATCTGTCTCGCCAACTGAAGCTGAACAGGAGTTGGATGATGGAACAGAATATCAAGCCAAGGCACAGGAGTAAATCACAAACGAATGACTTTAAAAGAAAAAAAGTACTTTAACTGAACTTTAACTAAAATCCCAATCTCAGCTCGATGGAGATGTTTTAGCATGACTCACACAAAGATCACCAGAACATTGCTGAGCTGAAACAGCTGTACAAAGTGGATGGTGCACAATTCCACCTGTTCATTGTGCAGGTTAATTCTGCTATTGCATGAAATGTTTGCTGGAGGTTATTTGTGTCAAGAGGGGTCAACCGGTGCTTTAAACCTTGTGCTGTTACACGGTGTGTTTAATACTGACACAGTAAAGGCGCATACAGTAATTATTACCATCAGAAAGTGATTGTTTAGTCAGATAAACATTGTATATTAACACAATTTATCAATATTATTATTACAAGTATAACAGATATAGGATTTGGCTTTTTAACTAAAAGACAGATAATGACATAATGTCAATACATTTGCAGTTAGTTTAATATATAGTGCTGGTGAAATTTCTTACATGAGTCTCCATACATCAGAACATCACGTGCTGAAACCCCGCAACTGACGAGACGGCGTCACGACTGCGTTCTCAACAGCGGTAACTTTGCCCAATCATGAACGTCTCGTTGTTCAACGTCATTCTCTTTTCACCAATCATAACTCTTCTTGCTGTGTAGACGCAACCTACCGGTGACAGGCTAGCTGCTGTAAGTTAGGCTGACCCATCAGCAGGAAAGGAGGTATGATGTTTTGATAAAACTTAACTAACTTTGTGAAATAACCAAAGGGTGTAATCGCACTCGGATGTATCGTCAGATTGGTTAAATCGTGCTGTTTACCGCGTTAAGCAAGTTTTAGATCATGTTAACTGTATCGATCGGAAGTGTCACCGCAACTATGTAGCAAATGTGGTTCGGCACCATTGTGGCACGTCTAACGGTGCTAAATGAAGCGTGTTTTGGGTACAGTTATAAGTTGATTTTGACAAGCGCTGGGGAAGAAATTATTTGTATAATTTGTGATTGTTTGTCACTTGCATTCATTTAACCAGACATAATAACTGTTGGGAAACCAATAGAGGCGTTGTTATCCTTTATTAAATGGCTGCTGACTTCAGGCACACCGATGGTGATGTGGTCGAAAACATAAATCACAATTTTAAAAGCCAGAACTAACTTTATCGAGCAAATTCTTAATGTATGGGGTTGTATTGAATAGCGACTGCAGAATAAATTATTTCTATGATTACGCGGTTTCTAACATTCGTATCGTTTCTTTTAGATCAAAAAGCAAATTCAATATTGCTCTGTTCAAGGCGACGCGTACGTTTTCCCTGTTTTGTAGCAGGGTCTTAAAGCGTCCCGTTCACCTCAAGTCCACTGCTAAAGTACCAGCATTGCTGAAGATGCCCCAGACAAACAAGTTTAAATGTGCTGCGGCCAGCAGCTCGGCACAGTCCGCTGGCCCAGATCGGGGAGAACCACAACCACCACTCAGAGACCCGAACGCACCTCCAGGAGACAGTGGTGGAGAAGACAACCAAGGAGACCCTCAAATTGTTAAATCTCCAAGTGATCCCAAGCAGTACAGGTAAGGCCACACTACAAATCTTACAGTCTAACCTTTTCTGTACAGTAAATGACTCAACAAGTAACAAGTGTCTTGTAAAAGGTGAAACTTTTCAAAGAATCACATTACATGTTCAGTGATATGTTGATATTGGATGAAAGAGGATCAACAGATACATGAGATCTTTTGTCTTTATAACACACTCTTCCTCCGCGTGAAACACAACACTACAGACATTGCTAACAAGATTTTCTCTTTGGTCTTCTCTTTCAGATACATTGAGCTGAGTAACGGGCTGAGGGCTCTCTTGATCTCGGATCTGAGTGGATTAGATGGGAAAGCTGAGGATGAGGAGGAAGATTCCGAGGAGGAGGAAGAAGAGGCGGCAGAGGGAGAGGAAGAAGAGGAGGGAGACTCAGGGGAGGGAACGGATGAAGAGTCTGAGGAGGAAGGGGACAGTCAGGACAGTGACTTTGAGGATTTGGATGAGGACAATGAAGGGAAGAAGAAAAAGGGCTCTGAAAAGCAGGTACGTACTTGGTCAGTAGAAGACTTTTGGATGTTTGAAATGACTTGAGTGCACTTTAACAGTGTTTCTTTCTCAAATCAGTCTGCCGCGGCCCTTTGTATTGGCGTAGGAAGTTTCAGTGACCCTAATGACCTACCCGGCCTCGCACACTTCCTAGAGCACAGTAAGTCACGCCTGCAGGTGTCCGGCCAGCAATGCATTCTATAGTGACTTATTCTCAGACCTGTCATGCCTTGACTGCATTTCTGTCTTTATTGTCCCAGTGGTGTTCATGGGCAGCGAGAAGTACCCCTCTGAGAATGGCTTTGATGCTTTTCTGAAAAAGCATGGCGGCAGTGATAATGCCTCCACGGATTGTGAGAGAACTATTTTCCAATTTGATGTGCAGAGGAAACGCTTCAAAGAGGCCCTTGACAGGTGAAGTAGCTGTAAAGATGTGATGATCACATCAGCTCTTATCCTGATGGGCCTTTTGTCTCATGTTGAGCTGGAGAGAGTGCAATTGTAATAATTCACTCTGCTGCCCTTCAGGATATTTTCCTAACGCAGAGCTGTAAAACAAATACATTTCTGTACGTATGACAGCAATAGTTTAAAAACTCATGTTGTTCCGGCCCGTATGAGATTCTTTCTTCCGTGTAACGCAAAAGGCGGAATGTTAGGGAGTGACATTCTCAGTCACCGTGCGCTTTCATTGCTTCCGATTTCTGTAGAGTAAAAATGAATAGTGACTGAGATGGTTCCTGTTTTTTAAAATGCTAAAACTTTTTGGATGAACTATCCCTTTAAGCTTTGGGCATTCAGACCTTTATAAGATTGATTGTCACTTATGTTTCAGATGGGCTCAGTTTTTCATCTGTCCTCTTATGATTGAAGATGCTGTTGACCGAGAGGTTGAGGCTGTGGACAGTGGTGAGAGAAGCTGCAGTTATAGATTAAAAATAGCTTTAATTGATGTGGCTAGACACCCAGACAACGCTCTTTAAAACTTATTTTTTCTGCATGTTCCTTTGGTACACAAACAGCATAGTGTAACATCTGAGGGGAACCCAAAATGGCACTTACATTTTTACAACTGAATCATAACAGCCAAAACATGTTTATATTTTCATTACAGAATATCAGTTAGCTAAGCCTTCAGACTCTCATCGTAAGGAAATGCTCTTTGGCAGCCTAGCGAAGCCCAACCATCCCATGAGCAAGTTCTGCTGGGGTAAGTCAAACATTCCCATACACTTTGCAGTCTCCCAGTTACAAAGCAGCTTTAGAGTAATTGAACCAACCACTTTGATTTGTTTAAGAGCATCTGTTACTTTTGTCTGACAAGTTGAAGATTTATTTCAGCCTATCAAGCGATCTCGTAATTGTATTTAGGAAATGCACAGACCCTGAAGACTGAGCCCAAGGAAAATAATATCAACGTTTACACGCGACTCCGTGAGTTTTGGAAGAGGTACTACTCTGCCCACTATATGACCTTAGCTGTACAATCTAAAGGTAAGTACTGTGTCAAGCTCAGCACATCGATTTGAGACTTTTAATGTAAAATGACATTCAGTAGATATGAAGGTTGTCTCTCCTTTTACTTTCATAGAAAAACTTGACACTCTTGAGGAATGGGTTAGAGAAATCTTCAGCCAGATACCAAACAAGTAAGAGGAACCCAAGCCCTACTTCTGTAGGTCTACTTTTAGAGTTCTGTAAAATGAAATTGTGCTTAAATATTTATTTTACCATTTTCAGTGGCCAGCCAAAGCCTGATTTTTCAGAGCAGCAGGACCCGTTTGAAACTCCTGCATTTAACAAACTTTACCGAGGTATTATAGAATCTAATATTTGTAATATTAAGAAGTGTTGTGAATGACGTTTGTTATTTTGTTAGTGCTAAGCACTACTTAATACACTGCTGGACATGCCGTTCCTGAATGGTGATACAGTAGCCCAGACTGTTAACATGCTGTAAAGACCTTTCTGTTTGTTTCAGTGGTACCTGTCAGGAAGGTTCATGCGCTCACCATCACCTGGGCTCTTCCACCACAAGAGATGCACTACAGGTAAAACAGACAGGCTAAAGGTCTGTGTGGCTCTTTCTCGTTTTATGTTTAACCTCTAAAACGTAATGACCCACAGCTAGAAGAAGAAGCTAGTGCTTCTACGGCTCCCTAAATAATTGTCATTCATGCCCAAAATATTGGCTGATTACCTTTTAGAAGAAAGCTTTGTAGTTCTTACGTATTGATTTTGTTTATCATTACCTGCTTCTAATGACTCCTCAAGGCCCAGAATTACTGCTGAAATAATGTGATGGTTTGCCAAAGCTCTCTGTATTTGTCTTCAGGGTAAAGCCTCTTCATTACATTGCATGGCTGATCGGTCATGAGGGAACTGGAAGTATCTTGTCCATGCTCAGGAGGAAGTAAGTGATTCCTCTCATGGTTTGGTTGTTTTAATGAGTGGCACTGTGATTTTACTACCCTTATAACTGGTCGTAGTGCTGCTTGCTACACCTAATGGCTGGTTTACACCTGAATCTCTTCTAGGTGCTGGGCCCTGGCTTTGTTTGGTGGAAACAGTGAAACAGGTTTTGATCAGAACACCACCTACTCAATTTTCAGCATCTCCATTACTTTGACCGATGAGGGCTACCAGAACTTCTTAGAGGTAAACATTCTAAACTCTGCTTGTCTTATGTATTTATGAGCATACATTGCCAAATGTGTCAGAAAATACCAACTACAGTCAGTGGCATCCTTAAGACGTGATATTCGTTCACACTTAATGTCATTATAGAAATTCAGGGCAAGGGCTGAGGAACTAACAGCTTTTGCTGGATGTGTGTAAAATAGGATTACAAAGCCTTTGAGGCACAAACACAACCTTTACCATCCTAAATTATAACAGACACAATGGCCTTAATCTACAGTAGCTCTCAGAATGAATGCATCCATGATAATTAGGCTGGTTTTATTCTGTTAGGTTGCTCATCTGGTGTTCCAGTACTTAAAAATGCTCCAGATTCTTGGGCCCCAACAAAGGTAGGCCCTTTACTTGATGTGTACTAAGAAGTTTGCAGACCTATTGCATTGAATAATGTTGATTGTGAGACTTTCAAATAAACTTAAGAACATTTCATTTGCAGAATATATGAGGAAATTCAAAAGATAGAGGCCAACGAATTCCACTATCAGGAGCAGGTAAGCTGTAAGCACTTTACACTGTTGTCAGCCTATGAATGATTAGTTTAACACCAATGCAGCATGCTTGACTACAAGGGCCAATCAAAATAAATGCTGGTGATAAGTACTTGTGTATGTGTATAGACTCAAATAGCACTTACAGCGTTATGTTTACAGACTGACCCCATTGAATATGTGGAGGACATTTGTGAAAACATGCAGCTGTTCCCAAAGGAGGACTTCTTAACAGGAGATCAGCTTATGTTTGAGTACAAACCAGAGGTAGTTACACATCACAGTCACCATTGATGTTCAGGAACAGGAATAATATAAAAATAGTCTCTATAGTGCATTCAGCCTTCACATATAATCAAACTGTGCAAACCCTTGGAAGGATTGGCTAGTGCCGTCTTCTACCAGGTGAGCTTCAGGAAAGGTTCATGATCTAAGATCTGTATTGTTTTCTCTTAGGTGATCTCTGCTGCATTGAACCTTCTCACTCCAGAGAAGGCCAACCTGCTTCTTTTGTCCCCTGAGCATGAAGGCCAGTGCCCACTTAAGGAAAAGTGGTTCGGGACGCAATACAGTGTGGAGGGTTTGTGGATCCTTTTTATTTTCAGATTGTATTTGAACAACAGTCAGGCTCAAAAAACAAGTTAAAAGTTATTACATTCATCTGACATGAATATTGACTGATTCTTTGTGAATTGCACAGATGTAAGATTTGTTGAGTTGAATTGTTGAGTCAGGTTGTGAAGAGACAAACGGTCGTTTGAAGCAAATCTTTGTTTGGCCTACAGACATACAGCAGCCCTGGAAAAAGCTCTGGGCTGGAGATTTTGATTTAAACCCGAGCCTTCACCTGCCTGCTGAGAATAAATTCATCGGTAGGTGTCTTTGACAGCAGGGTTTCTCCAGCGAGAACCCAAAGGAAACAATGTGAGATCATAAAATGTTTAATAAGTAGACATGCAATGATAAAGTAAAATTCATTATATTTTAAAAGGTTAACATTACTTAAAATGTCAGGGGGTACTTCAAGTATATAATTTACTTTAGGTCATGAGGTTCAAATAATTAAAAACTTTATAATGTTTGCTTTGGTAGTGAACAGCAAAGGCTTTTTAATTTATATGGTGAATTATTTGCAGCATCTGTACACTATACCAAGACAGGTTTGGACTCAATCTGTTTTCTTTCTTTACCTTTAGCTACTGATTTTGCCCTGAAAACATCTGACTGTCCAGACACCGAGTATCCTGTCAGGATAGTGAACAATGACAGAGGTTGTCTGTGGTACAAGAAGGACAACAAGTTCAAGATCCCCAAAGGTGTGATTGTGTTTGTGAATATGTTGAGTTATATATATTTGTAATTTATATATATTTGTTATTGTGTGTTGAACAGACAGTCACGTATCTGATGTTTTCTAGCCAATTCAGTGAACGGCACACAAGTCTTTAAAGTGTCTTGGCAACCCTGCAGTTTCTATGCTCAATTACCCTCCTCACATTTCAGTTTTCTCTCCCTTTCTCCAGCGTACGTGCGATTCCACCTCATATCGCCTGTGGTTCAGAAGTCCCCCAAAAAGTAAGCTAAAGGTCACACACAAACCTGAAGTTCTATGAGCAGATGCTGTTAATGTTGTATCCATGGTAACCCCATCTAGCTATTAGTGAGCCTGCTCAAGCCTCAGAAATCATTTCATCTTGGGTTTCTATTCTTGCTCATCCTTCCACCTTTCTTTCTGTTCTCCCCACTTCCCACCTCCACTTAGCCTGGTGCTTTTTGACCTCTTTGTGAATATCCTGGTCCATAACCTGTCAGAACCAGCTTACGAGGCTGACGTGGCTCAGCTAGAATACAAACTATTGGCCGGAGAACACGGGCTGATCATTAAGGTTAAGGGCTTCAACCACAAACTCCCTGTAAGTGTGTGCACAGCATCAAGTTATATGAACAATAGCTTCCAGTTGTTTCCGGGTCATTATTTTCCTGTTTTCTCCCTGTGCAGCTGCTGCTTAACCTGATTGTGGATTATCTCGCGGACTTCTCAGCCACGGCCGACGTGTTCAGCATGTTTGCAGAACAGCTGAAGAAAACCTACTTCAACATCTTGATTAAGCCCGAAAAGCTCGGAAAGTGCGTCTTCTGTACTCATCACTTCAGTAATTCTGCACATGTTCCTCATAGATGTTGAGTGATGCTGCTGGAACTGCGACCATCTACAATGTTCCTTCTCTTGTATCACTGTTCTCATGGTTTCTTCTGTTTATCATTTTCTTGTTCTCCAGAGACGTGAGGCTTCTGATTCTGGAGCACTCTCGCTGGTCCACCATCCAGAAGTACCAAGCTGTGGTAGATGGTCTCAGTGTGGATGAGCTCATGGAGTTTGTGAATGGCTTCAAGTCTGAGCTGTATGCTGAAGGACTAGTGCAGGGAAATTTCACTAGTGTTGTGAGTTTCACCCAGAACTTTCACAATTTTCTCTTGACAGCATGCCAAAGATATTATTGACAAAGCTTACATTGTATTTAACATATCAAACAAAGCTTTAATGGACCTTCAGAGCTGATCTGTTGTATGTAATAATAACAAGTTATTGTCGTTTTATTTTTAATCACCTACAGGAATCCATGGAGTTTTTGCAGTATGTAACAAAGTAAGCACTTTTAAGAGTTTAAGCCTTATTAACATTAAATGCTATAAAAATTGTAATGATTTCTTCACTGTATGATGTTTTTTACACTCTCGCAGCAAATTGCAATTCAAGAAGTTGTCAGTAGAGGTCCCTGTTCTCTTCAGAGTGGTGGAGCTCCCTCAGAAACACCATCTTTGCAAAGTCAAGTCTCTCAACAAGGGAGATGCCAACTCTGAGGTCACCGTGTATTACCAGGTAGCGCTAGTTAGTTTATCATTTTTGACCCTATTACTACCTGATTCATTGGTTTAAAAAAAGAAAAAGCTTTTTTCTGTGTGGCTATCATATAATAGTATTACATTGTTTTTCTTTATATTCCTTAATATCACTTTCTAATGTCATACCTGTCTGTTCATTGGTAGTCTGGACCTAAGAACCTGCGTGAACATACTCTGATGGAGCTACTGGTGGTGAGTATGAATCAGTTTTGGTGCCTGTGCTAATATTGTATCATGAGGGCATGACATTGCCTGAAGTAGATCATACTGTTACTTCATATGAGTGCAAAAATATAGGAACGGTCACCCCAGGGTTTTTTAAGCAATGAAGTCGGACCTTCTTGCCAGTTTCTGAAGTTCTCAGTTATTGCACTCTTTTAGGGCGCTGAGCACACACATCTGCATGGCCATAAGCTCAACTCATCCACTTTACTTTATACCAAAGACTGACTTTGGAGGCTTTCCAGTTCTCTGTCTTTCTCAGCAGTTACTTTAAAACACTTTGAAAAGTTGAGCTGGCCTTCGTTGTATAATGTGACAAACTGTTCTACTCCATCTGCAAACTACAACATGCATTACCCGGCATTACATTAGCTTTGCTTTTATCAGCTCGTGTCTTTTTATCAATGTGACTCTTGTGTTGTAGATGCATATGGAGGAACCGTGTTTTGACTTCCTCAGAACCAAAGAGACGCTTGGGTGAGTCTCTGGCGCAGGAGCCGCATTGTTAAGACCTTATCTTTCCTCAGTTGCTGGTTTTAATTAGTGCTACTCCGTCTGTTTTTTGCAGATATCACGTCTACCCCACCTGTAGAAACACATCAGGCGTTCTTGGATTCTCAGTCACTGTGGAGACTCAGGCCACAAAGTTTAAGTGAGCTCTCACTGTACATGTTGCAGATCGCTGTTGCATTAGAATTATCTGATTTCTGCTCTGTAGTTTGCAGCTGTAGTCTCTTGACTTCAAAATCATAATTAACCTTTATCACCGCCTCTATTGCAACTAAATTGTAATGTTATATTACTGATTGGAACTCGTTATTTCTGAAGTGATATAAAGCTTTCACTGAATGCTAAACACCTTGTGAAATTGCTTGATGGGGGCCGTTTCCTGTTCTGTGATGGTTTCCTGTTGAAACAGGTGTGGGGTGGGACATATTGAGGGCATGTGAAATAGCCAGGAGAATTTAGCTACATTATAGCTATTACCCTATTGGCTGGTCAGTTTCATTGTGGGAGGGGACAATCTGTGTAGTGCATGATGAGTCATCAATATTTAGATTTGTTCCCCAGTCTAAGAAATAGACTGCATTTTAAATTTGTATATTTTGTGAACTTTTACGAGTACACTAAATTACTAGATGACTACAAAGCTAATTAAAAGCCCAAAACAATAACTCACATTTTTTGTTGTTGTTTTACTTATTTTACATATCTATCTTTTTGTCCTTTTATCTTCCTCTACTCAAGCACTGAGCTGGTGGAGACAAAGATTGAGGAGTTCCTGGTGAGCTTTGGGGAGAAGATGAACAACTTGAGCGATGAGGCTTTTAAGACACAGGTGACGGCTCTCGTCAAGCTGAAGGGTTGTGAAGACACTCATCTGGGCGAAGAGGTGGACAGGAACTGGACAGAGGTGGTCACACAGCAGTACGTCTTCGACAGGCTCAGCAGAGAGGTGGGATTCCTGTCACGCTTCAGGAACATTTGACAGTTTCGCAACGTGTTAATGATGAATTGTGGGAAAATGCTCAGACGATTTCATTTCATGCTTGTACAACAGATTGATGCACTGAAGCTCATGACCAAAGCTGAACTGGTTAACTGGTTCATGGAACACAGAGGTGAAGTCAGCAGAAAACTCAGCGTGCATGTAAGTTCACCTGCCTGCCACTTGCTTGAGGTTCATCTGTGTATGGAAATCTAATTACAGATCATTAACTTCTTGCAATTAATTCATCTTACATTTACATTACATTTGCCCATTTGCTGGACACTTATTAAAGGGAATCTGACCTTTTGCGTTTGCTAACACTACCAGCTGAGCTACCAGAACACTCAAGGGTTGAACGTACAGATTCCATTGGCCTTAGATCTGTAACGGCTTAGTAATGATAATGGCTTATCTCCCTTTTTTCCCTTTTCCCTTTATTTTGTTTCCCCCAAAAACAACATTTGCTTTATTCAATATCTGCGGACCAGTGTCTGAATATTTGCCCTCTGGAGCTCATTTTCATTTTTTACCTTTTATGAGGGCAATTTTTTCCTTCAGTTTCCTTTAACTGATCACATCAATTCATTAAACTGAAATCTCAATGTGAGTAAATAGACTGTTACCCCAACACCCAATCCATAATACCCCCCTCCCCATACACATACTCGCATATCAGGGTCATTTTTGTCACTTTCAGTGACATTTTTGCCACAAGCTTTCAATTGTTCAGCTTTCGTATAGTGAAAGTGCTAAATGTTTAAAATGCTATATCAATCTGATCTCCTCAGGTGGTTGGTTATGGAGTTGAGGAAAATGATCCTCCTAGCGAGGAACGTCCGTCTGCTGAAGGAGAGGAGGAGGGAAATAAGATGTCATTGTATGGGGAGGTGTCCAAACTCACCTTCCTTCCAGCTTCTTCTCTACTGGCCTCAGCCGCTACCATCACCGACATCCGGGCCTTCACTTCCACCCTCAACCTCTTCCCCTACCACAAGATTCTCAAATAAATGCCCAGCCTGGACTTGCTCTGCCATTTGGCACTTGCCCCCTACCTCCATCTTTCTCCATCTCCTGTTTTCTTTGTCCTATTTGAGCGAGGATGAGTGGAAGGGGGCGATCTCCCAAAGTTCTCGTATTGAAGAGCTCCAGCCATGTGCGCATTTATATCTTGAGCCCTGCTGTTGAAATGATACTGCTGTGAAGCGTGCGTGTGTCTGTGTGTGTGTGTGTGTGTGTGTGCGTGCATGTGTGTGTATGAGTTTGTGCGGACATGGATGGGGCTCTGTCTTGGGGGTCTTACCAACATCACATATTCCAGAAGAGGTCTCATTGTTTCCCTTCCTGACTGTAGTGGACCTTTAGAACATAAACATGGCTGAAAACTAAAAATTGTGTGTATTTTATCAATAGGTCTGCAGTGTTGCATTTATACTAATCCATAATGTTATGACACTGTATTGAACTATAAGAATATATTCGAGTGAGAGGCAGAGATTGTTGGACTGATTTTTATGTGGCCAGTTGATGATGCCTGATAATGAGGGTCTCTGATGGGGTGCAGAGATTAGCATTCAAGCGGAGCATGCATGACCAAAATAATGACGGTTCTCTTTCTGCTGTAGCGTCATTTTGCATTTGGCACAACCTCGACTTGTGAACTGGGGGAGGCTAATAATACTGCTTGATTTCAGAGTGTGCAAATATATATTTATTAAAAGCACTGTAGAACTGCTAATGGCTCAGCTATATTTAATAATTTTCATATTCTTTAACCCACATCCCTGCTGTCCAAAGGCTTTGTAATCTTGTCACAATGAAATAACTTTACACTTCTTAAAATGAGTTTGGTTTCTGGTCACAAACCACTCTTCGTATTTAACCTCTTTATCTAAACCACCTGGTTCTATTCATTTTTACTGAATATCCTGGTTTACTGATACTGTTATACTGATGATTCCTGTTTAAGAAATGTCAGAAAAATAAATGGGTCAGTGACATGGGCCTTTGCTTCAGAAATACATATGATTTTTTTTTTAACTATATGCATTTAACTCTCCAAAGGTGACTTTAGATTTGGCTAATAAATGAACACAAAGTCAACACTTACTGGGCACCGTGTGGAGTTGGCATTGTGTCTCCTTGTCCAGGCAGGTGGCACATATAGCAGCACAGCAAGTGAGTTTGATACCTTTGTGTTCCAAAATAGCTCTTCTCTCACCACCCCTCCTCTCATTTATCTGATACTGCTGGCCCAAAGCACTCGGTAGAGTTTCATCAGTCTCTGAAACCGGCACAGCTTAAAGGGAATCGGGTTCTAAATATTTAGACTGTTTTGGACCTGCCTTGTTTCAGAGTTCATTCATTTGAGTTTCATAGTCTCTGGAGACCATGAAACTCATTCACTATGACTTAACTGACAGGCTGCTTAAGTGGAAGGAGGTGTAGTAAAAAAACTATTAGGTAATGTAGGCAGATAAATAAGGTAGATATAAATGGTTTAGAGGGAATACTCTCAGCTTTACTTGGTAAGCTCCAAGCCTCACCTCTCTTTCATACAGATCATGTTTAATATAAAAGCAACACGAGTTACGTGCCTCCAAGGCGAATAGCACAGGGAATGAAACAAGGGCTTGAGTCAGGCAGGTTAATTGGGTCTGGCCTTTTCAAATGGAGGTATCAGCCCAGTGCCAGATCCAGTCCCTCTAATTCAATTCATTTAATCACAGATACATAGCTGTAATTACAACTCGTTTCATTTTGTGGGAATGCCCGATTCTGAATTTTAAAAGGCTGCTCTTTAGAAATCCTTGTTTGTGTATTCATTAGCTGTGATACAAAAGCTCTAATAAGCTCCAAAAGAGCTCCATAAGATCTAATTTGGTTAATTTAATGTTTTGGGAATCTCATTAAAGAACTTGACAAAGCATTTTAGTCAACAGTATAACTGGAAAATGATTTTGACACTGCGGAACAAGACATTAAGCCGACAGAAACTGAATCCAGATTCTCGTGCTCGTTAAGATGGCATTTTAATATCATCATTCCATCTTTGTAACTGCAGTCTGGAAAAAGCGATGGCATTCCCATGTCATGTAATATTTAATTAGGCATATGTCAGCTAATAAATATAGTAGGTTAGCGCTAATGCGTTTTCACTACATGAAGACACATTGAGCTCTTAATCTCCATTCACATTTGTTATAGATCTTCTCTGCTGCGATTTTTAATTTATGCAAAGGACCCCTGCCAGCTCTCCAAATCAAATCTGTCAATGACGTGTGTGTGTGTGTGTGTGCGTGTGCGCGTGCGTGTGTGCGTGTGCGTGCATGCAAATACAAGGAGCGACTGTATTTTTGCGTACAGTAACCTATATGCACAATAGTTTGTCTTCATCTGAAAGGCGCCCGCATCATTATTCTCCCACTGTTTCACTGTTTAAACCATTGCTTGACTGGGCTTGCATTATTTTTTCATCAGTTTTACTATGTTTCTGTCAGAAACAGATGCAGCATGGAAACGAAAAGTAATTTAAAAACATATTTTGCAAAGAAAAAGTACTGTAAGTAAAAAAACCATTTGGGACAGAAAACAGAGACTTTTTTTAAGGACGAGATTATTTACTAAGTTTCTCTAATACTTTTTAGTTTCTCTGATGAATGAAAATCTATTGTCATTATAAAAAAGTCTCTTTGAGTTACAAATAAACTGTTTAAAAAATTCAATATTATGATTGCCAGCATCAAATCTATTAAAGTGTTTGACTTATTGATTGATTGATGGATTTTCGCCGCACAAATGATTTTTGCACATTTATCGCAGCGTGCACTTTATTTTACTCTGCCTTGTTTTGTTATTTACTACTATATTACTGACTCATTTATTTACATTATGACATTACGATTTTGACTTTTTACATTATTTTTACATTATTATTATCCTTATTTCCTAATTACCTGATAGACTTCCAACGATAAAATCATTTGAATCCCGTCAGTTTACTTAACGTTTGGACGGTGGTCATGTGAAACACTGACGTGCGTTCATACGCTGCCGCTTTCCGTTCATTTATCGTATATAAAGGTGCGGGTTCATTTCCTGACCCTTTCTGCGAGTGCAGCATCACCGCGCCGGCTGTTGCATCGTCCCGAGGGACCATCGCCTCTCTTCACAGCCTGACACCGGTCTCCGATCTGCAATCTGGCTAATGCAACTCATTCATTTGCGGGCTCGGATGCGTTACATCGTATCTCACACACCACATACGAGGCTAAACGCAGAGGGATACTGCAGGCGCCACAGATGATGATGTGACAGCTATCCTCTTAAGATAATAAAACCTCGCTTTGCAGTGGACGGTACATTTCTGCTAACGAAGCAAAGAATCGGACAAGCCTTTTTTCCAGATTAACAGATACAGTAGTGTTCACTACCTGCCGACAACAGTCATTTGGAATAACAGCCTGCATCCGGCTTTCCAAACCTTAGGGAGGAGGAGAAACGGCTTTTTAAGGTAATTGAAACGCCTTCTGCATGCATACACGTGCAGTTGTATTAAAATGTGTTTAATTTGGACTATATAGTCTAACATAAGCGTTAAAGTGTTCATTTAATAAAAAAATAAATGTGTCAGGGTCTGGAAATGGGTGCATGCTCTTTGTATGCGTATACTATAAGATCATAGTGAAATGTTATCTTCATTTTTGTCTTGCACACACACACACTAAAGCAAGCAAGCATGCAAGAGGCATGAAACGGTCACTACAAAGTGTGCTCACTATCCAGAACCTTTAAAAACACAAATAGCAGCATACAAGTTATCCACTTGTTCATTTTGTTGAAAGTGTGGAGTGCATTTCATCATTGTGATGGCTGAGAATGATGTAGTCTAATGTGTCGCTTCGGTTTTGGCAGAGAAGTCATGTTTTCCACGGGGGCAGCATATGATGTCTGTTCCTAGCAGACACGACACATACACAGATGCTGTTTTAGCAGAGACATGATTTCTAGGCCAGTGATGTTGTATCTGCCAAGGGGGCCTGGCGTGTTTGAAACGGCTCCTCAGCTGTTTGTTTTGTTGGATTTACATGTTGAACTCTCCAGCAGTGTTCTCATGGCAGATGTTCTGCTTGAGGGAGTGTTTGTTTGAGTCAAGCGATGGTAAACTGCACAGTCTGAAGTTTATTTTCAAGCACCACTGTGAGTCTTGAGAAGATGCCAACAAAGGGACAATTCTGAGATTTTTGAGGAGTTTGGTCACTGTTGCAAGCAATGCTATTTAAATCCAAGCTCAAAGCCTGTGACACGTGTACATTATAACATTATGTATTATTTGAATATAGGAAATTGCATATAGAATTTATGCCTGTTTAAGCGATGAACATTGTGCACCTAATGGACACCTGCAACATTTGCTGTCTTTGAGTGGATCTGTTAACTTGCAAATTGGCCTTTTACATTTACATTTGAATTTACATTTATTCATTTAGCAGATGCTTTTAACTAAAGTGACTTACAAATGAGAGAGCATTTAACTTTTTTAACATAAGAGCCAACAAGCCTATATTACAAAACTACATTTACAGATAATAGTTAATAGTTCTGATGCTACGGACTGGATGGAAATGTTTCTTGTAACGTAACGTTAAACATTAGTGAGGTGTATGTGGAAATATTAGAAATAAACACAGAGCTGTAGATCAAACCTTCCGAATTTTAGTCATATATACGTAAGTATTATTGATATCTTGGAGCATTTACAGTAGGAACAAAATACACATTAATGTAAACATTATCGCATTCCATTCTGTTTATATGGGCAGCAGTTCAGTTATAGTCTTTAAAAAAAGAAAACAGGATATTCTTCTCTCTGTTCATTTTTGAAATCTATTTAACTGTCCCAGATTTGGACATAAATATATATTCTCTCCATACACAGCAGAGATGAGTGCTTTTTGATGGGAATGGGATAAACTCCTTCCTTTACTACCGGGCTAAATGGCCTGGTGATGGAAAAATATTGTTGCAGGAATGATATTTGAATAATTGAAAAGGTTGACGTTAAAATTGCAGGCTTGCCATGATTTCAAGTGCAAAGTTAGAGGCCCCTTTCACCGAAATATTCATGCCATTATTTAACAGTGGATATATCAGGAGAAGGGATTCATTCAAAAATCATCAGAGCTCCTGCCTCTCCATTTCACGGCTGTGGAGAAGAGATTCATTTTAATAATAAAGCAGGAGGATCACCTTACTGTCCCCCCGCAGCATTATGTGACATCACATGTCAGCTCAACAGCCGTTTCAGGAGAAACCTGTTTCTGTTTGTTGCTGACGGTATGTAGCACAAATCAAAAACAAATTATAAAGTGTTTATGAGTGAACTCAACACACTGTCTGATTCGTCGCCTCAGTTTTGCTTGAGCTACCCGAAAAAGACAAAAATACCTTCTGCTTAGTTAGATATTTGCACGCTTTATTGAATTGGCATTTGCAGCGTGTAAACAAAGATTAATGAAGTTGATTTTTCTACTGACTTGAGTTCATTAACACGGCGGCAGGTCACGACAACATCTCGTCTGGTTCTTTTTTCATAGTCTTGACGAAAATTTGGGAACGATCTGAAAAATGGCGTGCACTTTAATTTTGTTTTCTGACTTGTTTAAACATTTTCGCTAGTTTTCCACATTGTGTGAAGAAGCTAATGATAATGTGACTTATGCAGTTTAAATCAAAAGTATAAAAACTCGCTTCACAATTTTTGATCATCTCATTTTATGCTTTAAATAAACGGTGGTGAATTAAGTGGGGTTGTGGCAATTGCTGAATAAGAACTCAGTCAGCAGCTGTTTTATAGCCTGACATCTGAGGCTGTCTCTTGATTTGTCCTTGGGGCGGGATGTGCATGCTGGCCGTCTATAAATCAGGCAGCGAACACCCGCTGGCATATACGGACCCAGCTGGAGAGAGAGGCTAAGACTAAGGCTGCAGTAGACATTCTAGCATGGGAGAACATTTTCATTATGTAAAAAACCTCTGCAATGCTGCTCATTTTTTAATGTCAAACAGGTTATTAGATTTAATATAGTCTTGGGAAGAGAAGTAAAAAAATAGGAGGAAGAATTCGAAGAGATTTATTTTAACCTTGATCAAACCGCAAAAGATTAAAGTTTAATGATTTGATCTTCAGCGTTGATGATGATGATGATGGTAGTAAGAGTAAAGGGATGTTGGCTTGGAAACCGGGAGCTTGTACCTCATCATCAGTCTGTCAACGAACCATCTGAAACCTTGAGATTCAGGCACTGAGCTTCTACAGCTCACAGCCGCAGCAAGTCAGTTATTCAGTGCTGTGATTTGTTTAATAGTTGATATCTTTCAGTAACACTGTTAGCCGGAGTGGTTTTGTGCATCGGGGAACATTTAATATATGCATGTATGGATGTTCTTACAGCTGTCAGCTAGTTACTTGACACGATTAGCTGTCATTTTAGCAACAGTCACTCATCTAAAGCGGATAAGTAACTTCTGTGAATGGTTTTAGGCATTTTTTACATTACTAACCCAAACCTTTACTGTTAGATGCTAGGTAACCCAAAAAGAAAAAATCATTTACTCACATTCATATCATTCCAGAAGACTTTCTCTTTTTCCTCTGGAAGAGAGATGACAATGTCAGAGACATACAGCCTTAGTCACAATTCACTTTTTCATTGCTGTCAGTATTTAAAATCTTTTCTAAGATGTGTTTTTGTGTTCCACAGAAATTCTTTTTGGAAACAACGTAAGTTGATGCAATAATGACAGAATTGTTATTTTTGGGTGAACTATCCCTTTAAGATTAAACCAGATGTCATCAGTGCATGAACTTGCAATACAGTTCCTTTATTTGATGAGTTGATGTGGCCAGAGGACATGGTGTCTGACTGACAGATAGGATCAGTTGTGTTCATGAGAGTGACAACCCACAGCTGATATATGAGACATTATTCTCCTGTTCTTTCTATTCTATTCTTAAACTCTGTGAAGAACATTAAAAAAACTCATCCCAACTAACAATTTCCATTAAGTAACAAAAACAATAAAATGTTATTTTGAAATATCAGGAATCTTTAACATCTCCAGTTTTTAGATTATTATTTTAGAGTATTAACATTATTGCTTGGTTATAGGAATGTTATTCAAACATTTTGTTAATTCAGTAACATTATCAATCATTGCATTCAAATCGTAAGAATATATAACATTAAAATGTTCTACTAATGTTACCACAGGAACATTTTTGATAAGGTTTTGAGCGAACTTTTAGAGAATGTTAGCCAACGTTTCCTGTTAGCTGGGATGTCTACACCACAGTGATCTGTGATCAGGAAAAAGCATTCATTATGAAACCTTTGGTGGTAAATCCACTTCCACTCTCTGCTCCAAAGAAAAACTGAACATGATTTCTCCAACTCCTTTACCAAGCCTCCACAACAGTGAAGGATTATGGGAAATTTCATGCTGAATGGGATTTGATTTCTTTCTCTTCTTTTATTAGACTCAGTGGTTTAAGTGTACGTTATAAAGACTAGAACTGCAATTAGAGTAAATGAAAGCTTGGGCTGTTCCAGTAATGCCCCTTAGGGCTGAACATACGGAATGCATTCTCAGCTCTTTGCAAACTGTTTGCTATTAGCGTCACTGTTGCTGTGCTTTTTCTTGCAAAGCTGCTGTAACCGTGTGTGAGGAGAATGAGAATGTTCAGGCAAATTAGTTGTTTGATGGACACAGTGTTCAACACGCCAAGACTTGTCAAGCTTGTCTTGCTATTAACATTTTCTTATTAACCATAAGACATTTACCATGTCCTATTTACTTTGGCTGCCAGACTTCAAATGTATGATATATGAGGTTATTTACACGGAGAAAACAACACTAATTTCCTGCTGAAACCCAACAGGAACATTCTCAGAACATTGGATAATGTTCTCTAATAGTAATGTTATTGGCTAATGTTCTTCTCTTGAAGTTATCAAAAATGCTCTTCCAGTAACGTTAGTAGAATGTAAAACGCTGTATATCATATATTCTTAAGCTGTTAGTGTACTGTTTTAAAAATGTACAATGTAACATTTTTGTTTCTTAATGAAAATGTTGGGGAAACATTCTTATAACCTACAATTGTTAGCTGGTAAAGACCTTAGCTGGTCAAGAGTTTATGTTTGTTTGAGGTTGTTTTTTGAATAGCATGGGATGCTGGTGGCAGACTTCTTAACTAGACTTGCTAAACTAGAAAAACCTGCATAACCAACCTGCATAAACCAGAATGGAAATTCATACTAATCTGGTCTTTTTTGTAGCGGTTTGCATTCCAGCGTTCAGACTTTGCTTAAGCATGATGTCAAATATCTTCATATTATTACAATATAGTCGATGTTAGTAAAAACAGTGTTAGCTTCTCCCGTGAGTTTTCTGTTTGGTGGGATTACTCTGAGGACTTCTCAAAGCGTTCATTAAAAGACTTTTATTTTGCTAACAGCGGTTCTATGACAGCCTCTGTTCGGGGGCATTGATGTGATCCGCTTGCGCTAGATAATTAAATTTAATGATGTTTTTATATCACGTTTGATCTGCTTTGACTTTCACTGTCTTGACTTGTTGCGTCATAATCATGCAGAACCCCGTGGCCACTGGGTCCAGTGCTGTGAGACAGATAAGAGGTCAAATAAAACAGATATAGAGTCCATAACTATGCTGGAGGGAAGGCAGGGTGGACAGACTCTTCCAGAGCACTGATACAGCACTGAAAGGAAGTGTCATCATTAGGCTCTTTAAAGGCAGCTGGGGTGGACAGGAAGTTAAGGAAATGAGAGAGTATTTTGGGAGGCAAGGAAAGAGGAAAAAGTAGTCAAGAATTCCAAACGACTGGGAGGAAGTGAGCAGATAAAGAGTGATGAAGTATTCAAAGAGAAGAAGAGAGCTGAGGGAAACAATGAATATATGAAAGGGAAGATTGAATCAGAAATCTTTTCTTGTCTTTACTCTGCTGAATTAAAGCGCCTGTGAGGTGGATCTTTGTCTCCTCCAAATTTTGGGGGAAAGACGCAACAATACATTAAAAAAGCCACTAAAATATGCAAGATCTAGCTCACCAGATATGCAGTGTACTGTTGTTTTTGTGCAAAAGATCTTTTACCCACTTATTCCTCTTTCAGCTGTATTGAACTCAGGTGCTTTGCAGAATTTTAATCTTAGCTCATTCTGTGTTAGTCAGTCATCTTGTTTCAGATGAGAATATTGATATGATGCCATGAAGCAAAATATCACTATATACTCCAAATGTGTCTCCTAAGCCATCTTCACAGTGTTAAGATGGGCTAAATAACTTAAACTTAACATGATGCTTAGAAAATTAGTGGAAAAACAGCTAAAATATAAAGGTTGAAGTACAAACAACATGGGCAAGATAGAACGAGTAAGAGGGGATGTTGGGGTATTTGGGGAGAAGTAGGTCATCAGCAATAGATACCATGGCAACGGAGATATACGAGCATCTGTCTATTGATCCGGCGATTCGTTGGTGTAATAAAGTGGGCACGCTGACACCCCCGGCCGGGTCACACATGCACATATAACCCAACATACCCAAACATGGTGGTTTCCGTGATTAAATACAGACATACGTTTGTCAACATCTCAAATAACAATCACACATTGACATTTTGTGTCAATCACACACAATAATCTACATACATATACAGTGTACAGTACAGCATTTCTGTGTAAAGCTGCCATTACTGTAGCTGTGACAAGTCTGATGTAACCTTGGTGCTAAAATTGATTCACTAAATGAAAGATTACCTCTGTGTTCATAGCACCTAGTTGTGTCTTTGGCCTATCGTTGACTTTATATTATTCATAATTTACTTCTCATTCAGAAACAAGTACATGTTTAAAGCTCAATGTGTTGTATTGTGTTTCAAATTTGGCTTTGTGTGGTTTTGCAGTATTCACAATATAGGCAATGGGGCAGAGACAGTCAGGCTACATTCACACGGTTATCTTGAGCTCAGAAAGATGCTGAGGACAAGCGGATGGAGTTTTAGCTGCATATCTGAGAGAATGAAAGCAGCACGAGTTACACTAAATCTAGTTTACAGTACACATTGAAATAAAATGAAATCAATAAATATTTTATATGAATTGTCCCAGTACCTTTGTAGATGTATGTATATATATATATATATATATATATATATATATCCCATATTGGCAAAGTTTATTATATTACTTTTGAACAAGAATGTGCTTTACTTAAGCTGTTTTGAGCCTTATTTGGGCCAAAGAAGCTAATTGTATAATACCATTATTATGTGACTTAGCATAGCATAGGTTTTGATATTTCAGCCCTTTGAAAAACATGGAACCAGTACTTGCATAACTAAAAAACAGTTTATGGTCTTGCCAGGATGATCGCTGAGTGAACAGACAACATAATTTTGATGTGATGTGCACAATTCTCATTACTGTAATATTAGGTTTGCAGTCCAGCATCCACACAAGTTAATTACAAAAATACATGGATAAACAAGTGTGCTCGGTGTACTAGCAGTGACCTTATTGTCTCACCCATCAGCAATGTCTAATTGTCCAAACACGTCTATCAGTGGTCCATCGCTGTCACTGTTGCCATGACGAAGGGGTTTGGCCTCCAGAATAGTACCACATCCACACAGCAGATCCCAGATCAGTACTTTTTTAGAGTTTAAGCGCTGGCAGGAGTGAAGAGGACAGGCACACTGCTTGGACACCGTCCAGGGAGAATAGATGACACATTGCTTTTAACAGCATTAGCATTCCACCATTCCTGTATATAATTTAGTGCTTTTACTCTGAGAAAATGGACAGGAGGCCAATGTGTGAGAGAAGAACTCTGATGTCTGAAATACAGCGTGCCAAAATAATGTTATGCTTTAAATTAAAGGCTGTATTGATTATAATTTTTAGTTTTTTCTAATTTTCTAAGATGCTTTGTAGTAATATTGCCTCTGTGTTTTATTGTCATATACATTTGTACTGTACTTGCCTGCAGGAGCTGATGATGTCATTCTTACCAGCCTCCGGGTCATTTACGTTACATAAACATATTGGCAGATGCTTTTATTTGTGTTAATGGATGTTGATATAATACAGTAGTGATGTATGACCGTGTCTGTAGTCAAGGCCTGGCTTCTTCTGTTTTGTCCTTGAACAAGATATATAACCCCATACATACAGTGTCTGTCTCTCGCTATCCATATTTATCTACCCGTGGTGCTTGTTTGTACTATAGATATCGAAATCTTTTAAAGACATAATTCCCAGATGAAAATGTTTTCAAATGTTTTGAATTACTATTAAAATAGAATTGCAATGGAATTTAAAGTAAACCTAAAGACAGGTGTATAGTATGCTGTAGTGATGTAGCTGTGTATTTATATTATATTGTACTGCCTCCATGTGGACAGAATTGCTATTGCGTTTGTATTATTTTGCTAAAATAGGAGTCATTTAAAAATCAATTTTAAAAGCATAGTTCATCCAAAACTGAAACATTTTCTATCATTTACGCGCCCTCATGTCATTCCAAACCTGTATGACTTTTTCTCGTTTGTGGAACACAAAAGAAGTTATTTTGAAAAATGTCTTGTTGGTTTTGTGTCTATACAATGGAAGTCAACGGATGCCACTGTTATTTGGTTACAAATGTTTTTCAGAAGATCTTCTTTGTGTTCCTCAGAAGCAAAAAAAAGTCAGACAGGTTTGGAATAACATCGGAGTAAACTATGGAGGAATTTTCATTTTTGAGTGCGCTGTAACAATGCTTCCATCGTAGGTTTCACTGTTGTAAAGCGGATCGTGTGCAACCCATGATCCGTGCATCAGGACAAACAGCAGTTCAAACACTCGGTGGTCTCGTCTCTCCCCTGCTCTCTTCTAATGTAAGTTCTGTTCACAATTCATCTGCAGCCATTGACACGTATAGTACAAATATCAGTGCAACACCTGGAAACAAAGCCAAGGTATTGTGCAACTGTTAATGAACTAACAGCAGAGTATCTGTCTGTTCCTGCATATGGAAATAAGTTTCACTTAAAGCAATTGTCTATGAATGCTTTTTCTCCCTGTTTTTCAGGGTTTGATGGAGATCTGGTCGGATGACAGCTGGAACTGTTGTCATAACTGGAGGAATTCTCGCAACAGTGATACTCCTGTGTATCATTGCAGTACTTTGTTACTGTAGGCTCCAGGTGAACATTACACTTACAGTATATGTGTTCATTGTGGGCTGCTCTGGAGCTGTTGAGGACATAGAATGGAAAATGGAAAATTAGCATTTTTGAGTCATTGGTTTCCCTTGAGAGTTTGCAATTAATTTTCAGAATAGTGGTTTTTGATTAATCAAATAAATCAAATACGGTCTGTGGTTAAATGAAATTTTTTGTTCTACAACGTAATTATACAGTACCTCAAACATGAATTTTAATGTCTATGTAAAAGTGAATCCACTTACAAGGAATTTGCTAGAAATGTTAACTTAATAATGTTAATAAAACCTATTGTTGAGTCCCTTTGTGTTGAAGTTCAGTATGGTAACCAACATTTGAAGAAAATGTGAAATGAAAATGAAATGAGCCATTCTGTGCAGAGTTTGCATGTTCTCCCTGTGTGGCTGTTTTTAAAGTGCACAGACATGCAGATCAGGTTGAATTGGAGATTGTTAATTGCCCTACAGGTGTGAGAGTAGATGTTTGTGTAGAGTTTGACTGGGCACCTGTCCAGGTTGTTTCATGAGCATGGTGTATAGCATACAGACAGATGATTTTTGATTTAGCTAATTTAGTTAAGTCCTTACACTTCCAATCATTTCTTCATTCCAGTATTACTGCTGTAAGAGGAATGATTCTGAAGGGGAGGCGGGCTCAGTCGGAGACCCTCAGCCACAGTTTGCCTGCAACGCATGCAGCGCTCCAGGGGTGGATGGGGCGGCCGTCACCCCGCTTTCGCTGCCCTATGACCCCACTACATCGCACAACTACTGCCCCACCTGTTCGCCCTACTACCTCCGTGGCATGGATGAGATGCGCAACGGTGGTGAACGTCTGTCCTACATGCCCTCTCACTACGAGAATCATGGCACCACCGCCCTCGGTCTGGCCGCCATGTACGGCCCCGTGCTGAGCCATCGCAGTACGCCCGACTTTTACACCAACACCCGAGCCATCAGCACTGACGTCTGACCCTCACAGACATAGAGATGGACCCAGGGATAAGCTTCCCACTGTGGACCAGGCCTCAACAGGCCGTCCGTAGAGCATCTGAGCTGTGTCATCTCCACAGAGCCAAGAGGCGAAAGACTTACGGGATGCCATTTTCGTCCTACACAGTTCTGATTCCACACATGAGGTCATCTTCAGTGCCCCATCTCAAACGTTTGTTCTTCAGCTGTTCTTCAGCTACATTTCTCTGCACTCCACGTCCTCTGTCTCCTGTGGTGGTTTTAAAATAAGAACAGTGAGGGCTATTTGTTGTTTGATATGAAGCCTTTAAACTCTTGTTTGGCATTTTAAAGTAAGTCTTATTGATTTGTCCCTTTAGCGTTAACTCTTAATTTATTCATATATGAATATGTGTCACCATTAACTACAATGGCACAGACTGAGATGTATGTTGACAGATGTTGAGTTTTTAAATAAGACTGAGGTCTCAGATTTATGTTGTCCTTTTCCTTTATTGTTAATCCATACCATGCTGAGTACATATTAGTGATTTTAGCTCTTAATTGTGATATGTAACTATAACATACATACAGTATATATGCTGTTATTAATATCTCCAGTGCCATACACAGAATAATTTACAGTGCAATTCCAATGGCTTTATTAACTTTTTCAAAAATAGTTTTTTTAGGCTGTCTGTTATGAAAAGACTGGAAGATGATGATTGAAAAACATGCTTGTCCCAGTTTATGTGATATTATTGCAATCACATCGACATAATTATGATACTATAGCATCTCTCTCCTTGTCTTTGCAAATGTGTTTTACGTCATTTGTTTCAATAACTATTCGTTTACGAATTGTGTATTCTAGCATCAATATTCACTCTGTCTAAAGCACTCTGTTAGTTTTAAATCACAGAACGGCACTTCTGTTTTACATGTGAATACTTTTTGGCAAAATGAGAGAAAATCTATGACAAAAAAAAATTAGTCTGTGGTTTAAAACCAGGAGAAAAAAGTAACTTACTGTCCACATATTTCACACAATGCATTTGAATATAAATGATTTATAAATGCCTGTAGACTTTTATAAAATTGGTCAGTGGTGATGAGAGTAATAAAAGAATTTCACCTCTAAACAAATACATGTACATAAAGATCATTTCAATGGATGAATTGTTTCCTGTAAATTTTATATTTGAACCGGTTGCTTACCGCCTCTTTGTTGTCATTAATTATGCTATTCTTCATCGCATAATGAATATTCATACACAAAACCACAACAACGTTATTTATACCATATTGTTTCAAATAAACTATTTGAGCACTGTCTAAACATATAACCCAGTAACTGTCCTGTTACACTTACTGTACTAGTAAATACACTGACCTCACTGTTAAAAAAAAAACTGCATTTGTTCCCTAAGGAGCTATTTCTGATTTAAAATAAGCATTGATAACGTTTATAAAAAACATAATAAACAATATTGCCCATTTATTAATATCAACATCCTTTTTTTGTGTACTCAATGTAACCTTTAGTTTTGCTTAGAAATTTCAGAGCACTGAAGACCAATATTAACAGGTTCTAGCAGGCTGTTCTGATGAGATATTTGCATGACTGCAAGTCAGGGTGTGTCAAGAAAGCTGTTACGGCTTCATTGTCTCTGTGTATTGAGTTCAGCTACCTGAAAGACTTGTTTGAGTTCTTGTCAAGCAAACAGCTGTTTCATGTATCTCATTTTCATTTCAGATCAGCATTGCTATACATGGAGAATTTCACTGTCACCGTGATAAGGCTTTTCAAAGAGTCATCTGAGTTTGCAGAAATGTCAGAAATTATCTTTTGTATTTACATTTTTTTGGTTTGTTTTTATGGTGAAGCCTTTTGTTTATGTCAACGAATCGAATCAATTTTAAATTGTGAATTTATTCCGTCTAGGCAGAAACAAGTATAGATGCAAAAATTGCACAAACACAACAGAAACTCTGCTAAAATACATTTTAAAAGTTTGTTTTTTGCAGTTATTAGGACTGCTGACATTTAGTTCCTGCAAATGCATTGACACAATATATCAAAGGTTTCATAACAGATTAAAAATCAGAGGAATGTGTTACAGGTGTTTTAGTTGCCTTGTATTGCATTTTTCCCCCATGCCTAGATTAATTTCGAACTTTGGTCTCCAGGCCTAATAAAAAACACACCTCACAGAGATGATAAGCCACTCCCACTGCATTAGAGAACATTGTGCATTTGTTTGTTTCACAGGCTCATGATGAAACTTTCAGACTGAGATGGCCCCTCCCCCTGCAGGAAACTTTGAACACAGTAACACTTCGCTGTGTCTTTATTGCACTGTTCTCCTCCCTTCATTCAATTACTAATAACGTTCTCCCCCACCTCCTCTCACTCTTTCTTCTTTTCATTTTTGCCTCCTTAACTCCTCTTTGTTCAAGCCGAAGACCAAAAAAGATTATTTCGGTTTAACAGAAAAAGTAGCGAAAGGGAGTTTTGAAACAAGTTTCTGTGCCCTGGAACCATTTCACCACAGTGTCTCACTCTGTTTCTTGCACTTTTGTAAGATGCTGAAAGTAGTTCACAACCTCCGTCAATCTCTCTGAACAGCGATACGGCTGGCAGATATAAGCAGCTTAAGGAATGGAAGAATGTTCTGGCACCTGATTGTCCCGGGAAAACTGCAAGGCTTTTGTTTGAGGCGACCTACAGGATTATGTGTAGCAGGAATTTCAATTTCAGTCCTTTAGCCACTCATAAGGAGGGAGGGAAAATTCTAGCTACAAAATATAATATTTTAGAATATTTTGAACTATATACATACATACATACATAATATATATTATTGCATTTATGTATTGGTTTTCTATATTATAGCATTACTATAGTAATAGTTTTTTAAAAAAATGTAACAAAAAGATAAAAACTTTTCTTGCTTGATTAAAAACACCCTTGTATGTTTTTTTTTTTACATGGTTTTTGTATTTCACGTGGTTCCTGTTTATTGCACATTTTGTTTTGGTTAGTAAAGAGCTGTAGAACAAAAGTTGACTGGTAACTTCTAAAACTCCTCCTATAGTCTTGGGCTGGGCTTGGCACACAGATATAGACTCTGATGCCTGTCAGACCTGTTGTCATTTCTCCAGACAAGTTAAGTTGCGTCCTGATCATTCAGAGATCACTTCTGTTTTTGCCCCCTGCCAAAATGATGGAAGAAGTGTCTATTGCGGTCGCTTACGATGCTTATATTATTGACCAAATGTCAGAGGAGGAAATCTTGGCTAGTCTGGTGGCGGAGTCTTTACCAAAACAAATGGTAAGTTCAGCGCACTTTGACCTTATTTTGTCACATGTTGACTTAAAGGCTGGCATGGTGGAATGTTAAGGTGTAGAAAGGCTTCTTACAACAATACAAAAACAATCTTTCTTCATTTGTTTATATCGTTTGCCATGATGCTCATGAACATATAAGCAATGTATAGATGCTTACAAAAATAATATCACCTAACTGTAAATACAGTCCAGGGTATAATTAGTTTTTATCTGATGTTACAGTAAATTCCTTTCATGTTTTTCCCAAGATATTAATCAGAGACGTGCCTCTTTTTTCTCTATAGGTGCCACTTAAAAAGCCAAAATTAAAAGACAACCACAAGCAGCCAGAAGATCCACTTGACAGATTCCAGGTAAGAGCCTCACACAGACATATAGCTCATGTTTACCTCCATAATAGACATTGATTTTATACTTACAATCGCATTGAATACTTGCAGGGGTGTTTGGACCTTGAAGAGTTTAGTTCCACTCTAACACACCTGCCTGTAATTTTCAAGTAAACTCTAGAAAGCTGTGATTGTGTAGCTGGTTCAGGTGTGTTTTATTAGGGTATACAGCAGGTCTCCAGTTTTAGGTTCATGCACCGCTGCTTTTGTCTAGCGAATCGTATGAATACAGGCATGTTTTTTTTTCTTCAGAGAGAAAACCGTAAGCTTCAGGAAACCAGTTTGCGTCTGGAGCAGGAGAACGATGACCTTGCACAAAAACTCGTCAACAGCAAGATTGCATTAAGAGCTGCGCTAGACCAGGTCTGACAAATTATGAAGAGATTTTGTTTTATAGCTGTTGGCTTATGCAACCAGCTTATTTTTTATTCTGTGTTTATGCATTTAAAATGTTGCCCAGTATTTGTTTAACTTTTATTTAGCATTTTTACATGACTCTATTCCTGTGTTGTTTACTTTGGTAACAATTTTAGATCGTATGAATATTTTCATAACATTTCCATTAAGTAACAAAAACATTACAAAATTTTTAACAAAAAAAATGTTGAAAGGTCTAGGAATTTTCAAAACGTCCAGTTTCTTTGGCATTCTATTAATGTTATTGCTTGGTTATTCAAACATTTTTTAATTCTGTAACATTTTTAAAACGTTCCACTAATGACTTAAGCATAACATTTTTTATATATGTGATATATAACATTAAGCAAACGTTTTAGAACATTTTTGATAGCTTTGAGAGGCTATTTAAAGAAGGTTAGAATGTTCTTTAAACATTCCCTATTAGCTGGGCAGCTGTGTTATTAAATAGCCTTTAATTCTACAAGTAATCAACATAACAGTGTTCCTGTAGTTTGTGTAACCTTCGTTCATTAGCTGTTCTGTGGTGTTTTCTCAGACTGAGGATCAGGTGGATGAGTTAAAAAACGAGCTTTCAAAAACCAAACAGCTTCTGAAGATGACAGAGGAACAGAAAAAGGGGAAAGAAGAGGAAGCGTCACAGGTGGGTTTTAACTTTAGTGATGAACACAATGAGGTGTCTGAACAAGCTCTGTGGAGCTGAGCTTCTGCTCTGCCCTTGTCTAAAGTATTGATGTATGTTACAGCTGAAGGAGATGTTCAGAAAAGAGCTGGAGAAAGTGGAATCAGACTTAAAACGAGCAAACAACATAATCACTGATTACAAACAGGTAAATATATATATTTATGTTTATGTATGTGTAACATTTTTAAAATGTGATTTATATATACACATATATAATATATATTATATATAATACATTATATGTATATTTTATATAATGCATATAAAAGACACCTTTGTTTGAAATCTTTTAGATTTGCTCTCATTTAAACGCTACACTTGAAGAGCAGAAAAGTCAAACAGAGGAAGAACTGGCTGTTATTAGGGTAAGAAACTCTCCCAATGATTTATCGCTTCTTTGTTTTCCTCACCTTGTAAATCAATGTAAATGTCTGAATGTGAATGTAAGACACAATGGCTTTTAAGCCCCAGATTCTCACTTTTTGTTCCTCTGTTGCATGTTTACACACTCATTACACAATCTCTGTTCTTACATATGATACGTCGCATTATTTCAGAGCAAGATGTGTACGCAGTGCGATCGCATTTTCTGCAGTGATGGATCGGTTCAGCTGTTAGATGAGAGCGACAAGACTTCCGCTCAAAATGAAGTGCAGGCTTCTCTCACACAGCAGGTCCAGGAGCTAGAGAGAGAGTTAGCACAGACCAAGCTACAGATGGTGGAGTCCAAATGCAAAATACAGGTAAACAACAACAACAGCAGAGAACATGAAGACAAGATCTTCAGCCGTTTTGGGCCAGGAATCCCATGTCAGCATTTTGTATGAAACTGAATGTTGTATCTGATCTTGGATTATAATAAAATGTGTACAGTACTATATTTATATACTATTTATCTATATGGTATTATCATAAACAGTATTTATGTGTATATACGTTTAATTTATACAATTTGAGGGCGGGACAGTTAAATATTTAGTTGAACTTTAGCTTCTTGTAATTAACCTAATATTGTGTTTGATGCATGTTTTTTGTAAATGTAAATTGTCTTGCAAATGTTCTGGAATTCACATTATGCTATGAATTATATCTATAACTTTGCATCACTTTTTCCACCCTCTTTTAAATCTTCATGGCCCAAGGAGTTGGAGCACCAGAATGCAGTTCTTTCAGGTGAACTTCAGGCTGCAAAGAACACGTGGCTCAACAAGACTCTGGGCTCCCTCAGGACAGCGACCAGCAGCCATCACAACTCTTCTCAAGCAGACCCTGTCTGGAGTTACACACATAACCCCCAATCCAGCTGGGTCACCAGAAGGCTCTCCTGGGCCCATCGAGAAGAAAGAGCTACTAAAGTATGAGAAAGGAGATGCATATATACTGCTGGAAAAGAAACTGTTTCATGAGCCAGGGCCTCACAAATAAAGGCTTATTTCTCAGTGAAGAGAAGAATATGGATTTAAACACTGGGAATGAACTTTCTCAGAAGATGGCTGATACAAGGTGATGGCTGGAAGCAAAAATGCCCGTTTATGCATGAATGGGCTGCCAAAGTAACAAAGTGCATTAAAAGTTTTAACAGTATGTTCCTTGGGATTTGAACCCATGACCTTGTTGTTGCCAACACCATTACCAGAAGAGCTACATTAACCTCTTGTAGGATAAGCAGGATGATATACCATTAAGCTACTCTTATATGGAGACTATATGAAGGTGTTTTTTCTACTTAAACAATTTAAGAATAATATATCATATAATTATAACTTATTTAAATAACTCACTGTTGGTTCATTGTGAATGAATTTTATTTTCCACAGCTGATAAACATTGACATTTTGTCAACTTGTAATGTAATGACCTGTAATGAGGTGAATAAAGATCTAATACTGCCTTGTACTACAATCTGCCTCCATGTAAACATGCTAAACAGACACCTTTAAACACTACTGATGAAACCTAAATCAACATGATGTAATACACACGTAAAGCTAATCAGAGTTTTCCTCCACACTGCACTGATCATCAAAGTAGCCCTCAGCTGCTCTCAGCATCTGAATAACAGCACTGAGAACCAGGACGTCGGTTTGAGGATCAACTTCCAGTTCTTTGCAGTAGTTCTTTACTGGAACCACAGCAGAAAGCGAAACTCCAAGCTGAGCGCTCACTTCCTCCATCTGTCACAACACGATACTCATCAGGAACTCAAGAACATTACATTACACAGAGTACACTGACCACAAAACCTACCATTCTGTTGATGTAGTGGCTCTGATAGACATTCTTTAGGTCTTCTGCCACCAAGGGGCAAGCTTCATCCACCTTGGTCAGAAGAACCAGCTGAGGAACATCTGAAACACAGAGCATCACCTCAGATGCTATATATATATATAATGTATATATATATATATATATACGGCTGGATAGGGACCGATGGGTTAAACTACGAAAAGTAACAGAAAATGTTGTTAAATCAGTATGATGTGAGACAAATTATGTGTAGGCATTCAATATGGTCCACATTTTTTCTCGTATATTTTTCTTTCATTTTATTAGGCAGGTGACACCTAAACACTGGACATGTCC